>JAOBYG010173421.1:0-10406 GCA_025403545.1 Epizoanthus stellaris
CCAGCTCCACTGTCGAAGCTCAGAAAGTTGCCAAAGAACGGAATGGTATAAAGTCGTGGACCGGGAGGCATTCCCCTGAACTCGTACAGCTCTATCAGGTAGTGTAACAGCAGGACAAATAGCAGAGAGAGGAGAACATTTCCAACAGTCAACAAGCTCCACAACTCGCTCACATCCGCCATGTTGCACAGAGTCATTACCAGTCATTACGGTATATTGAATATTCATCTGTCACGCATTGGGGTTAATTGTTGTCGCAATACAAAACAGGTAGCTAGGAGAGAGGGGAGGGAAAGGTCCTATTATCTGCCGTCAGTTATTGAAACATGTTTTTGCAGCTGACGGACATTTCATTATTTTACAAATAAAGAGACAATGTCAGCCAAACACCGAGTTTCTCTTCATCTCGTTTGATGTAACCAAATACTATTGCAACTTAATTCAACTGAAAATGTCTTAAAATTAAATGCAAAATAGTGCTACTGCTATAGCTGATCCTAAGTCTACACCAAGATCCCGCAACAGTTAACTTCTCCTGTTTGTGCAAGTACTCCATGCATTGTTACCTGTGGAACAATTATAGTTATAAAAACATTCCCTGCTATGTTTATGAAAATTTGATTTTACTGGCAAGTTTTTCCGAACCAATGAAATGAAAATCTCTCCCCATCAAGAGAGTTCAAAGTACAGGGAAATCGCGATATAACGGAACCCCGATTTAACGAAGTTCCCGATATCACGAACATATGTACTTTCAGCCCGGCAAAATCACAGTAATATTTTTAAAATTCCTATTTAATGAGCTCCGTTCTAACGAAAACCCCGAAATATAACGTGAAATTTGCCTCGATATAACGAATATTTATATCATCCATTAAACGTGCCTCAACTTTCGTTCATTTTCTCGATAAACCTAAAACGTATCACAGCAGTGTGATAGCTAATGCCATTGTCACTCCTTTCTTTAATAGGGGGAGGGGGTTGACTGCCAGTTGACTGCACTTCTCGTACAATCCCCAATATAAGGTCATATAACGACCTTCTGATTATTTCTTTTGGTAATTCATTTTTATCGGGGATTCGTTCGTTTATGACGAGTTATTCCGAGTTGCTACAAAAAAGTGTCACATCTGCTAACAGTCGCGGAAATTCGATCCCCCTTCACTTTGACAATTATACTTGAGCAAAGACCCGAAACGAGACGGTTTTGGAATACGATGAGTCGTACAATCGAGTACTGACCCCGATTTTGTCGATTATAAAAAAATAATATTTAATAGGCTAACTTTAAAAAATGCAGTGAGGGAGGGAGGTCTTTTTTTGGAACAAGTGAAATATGGAAAAAATCCGGGGGATTTGGGTCATGACCTGTACCTTGCAATAGAAAAAATGTCTGAGGGAACCATGTTAAAACCTGCAAGAATCTGATAAGTTAAGAAGAAAGGGAGATGTCAAAGTTCCAAATTATTTAATAATCCAACGGCACAACATGTTATATGGGTTGCGATGTACCAATATAAGGAGCCTTGAGTACCAACACGCAATGGCGAACAACGAAAATTCTGCGCCAAGAAATACTGTATGTTAAATTAGAATAACATAATAAAAAAATGCTTATTATATTTGTATACCGAGATTGACCTCACAACTACTACTAAACAAGACGCTGTTGAAATCTTAAACCCGAGCCGAATTCTACAAAAGAGAATCGAGCAACAAAATATTTTTTTCATCCATTCAGAGCCAGACGTAGGATTATCGATAAACATCAGGTCACTGAAGCATTCGTTCACATACTCCAGGCTGCATAGCAGGATTTGCCTGTTTTTTCCCCTTACGCGCATTTCAGCAGTGATTTCACTTTTAGACAAGAAATAGGTTGTTAAGTATTGACATAGACGACAATCCAAACTTAAAATATAATATCGAACCATATGATTGTATCGTATCTCCTATCTGATGAAATGTTATTGTATAACCCAAGTAAGCTATACATAATAAAAATGTTGAAATGAAAACAACGACAAACTATTGCACTTTACTGGTGCCATAAGATCAACGTACGCTGTTTTCATTTGGTACTAACAACATTGAAAACAAAAGTGAATATCAATTATTTTCTTTGAATCAGATGTTTCCAAACCAAAATACGTTAAAAGAAAAGAGACCATATAATGATAAAAATAAATCAATGCTGATCGAATTATCAGTTATCTGAAAATAAAGATATAATGGTTACTAAAAAGGACGTAATAGATATATTTAAAAAACACGGAATAAAAGTAATCAATAATCAATATAAAATCATTAATGACATCCAGAAACATTTAGATGGGATCGACAACGTGAATAATTATGTACCAAAAACATTATCAAACGGCAAGGATAATACAATGTATTAGACATCGTCTGTAAACAACATTATAAAAACAAGCAAGACTATATGTAAATTATCACTATATTGTTGATTCAATCGATGATAAACAATTCACAATCTTTAAACCAGTCAAAAACAATTATACGTCCCTACCGATCGTCAAATTGAAACACTTCGAATTACCATATGCAAATACATGTAATAGTGTCCAAGGTCTATCGATCGACGAAAAATAAATGATATTCGACTGCAATACCTCATACGTCAATACATACTTTATTTGGACAGCAATCACACAGTAACTAGCCTGTGAACAGGCTCACAGGCTAACAGTAACCAGTAACTATAAGAAGTCCTAATTTACAATGAAATATAACAAAATTATGGTAATGGTTACTCAGACTCCAAAAATGAAGTCATGTCACTCATGGGCAAGATTATATTTCAAAAAGAAGAAGTTAGATTCATATAAACTGCAGGACATAAAGGCTAGATGTAAACAACTTTGGACTATATAGATTCTGAGTGGTTCAAAATATAATATAAAGAACACAAGATGTGGCAACTATTCGAAGTTTCTATTCTAGAAGACAACAAAGTCACAAGCAATAGTACAGCAGACAGGATCAATAATAGCCTATAGAACATAATCAAAACAATTGTTGCATATTGTGTCTAAGATGCAACGTTTCTAAACATTGATATATAGATATTACACAGTATAATCTCTACAGTCTTCAATATTTGAACAAGCGTAATCTTCTTAGCTATAGCGCTACTCAAGTCGAATTAGAGAGGTCGGAATTCTGTAAAGTAAGGCTTCGACACAAAACGCCAACGCAAATACATTTTCGTGCTTCACATTAAGTTGGGTTGTATATTTGAGTCACAACAATCTGATGGTCGAAATAAAACATATGACTTCAGAGCAACCCATGCACCGTAACCATCACAACCATGACAATAGAAGCTACCCACGCAACGTAAATATAGCACAATCCACACGCGATGGACTCGAACAAACGTATTCAACTCGATATACTAAGAGACGTCTCCTTGGTTAAAAGTGATCATGATTCTTAACTTTACCCTGCTAAAACTAATCCAATTGTAATCTTTAATAATTAAAATTATCATATTACGGATCTAACTTATACAAGCTCTGCTTTTTATTAAACCTAATAACTATTATTGTATAGGAATATTGTCGGTGAAAAAGTTTAATTGATTGAGTGACGGCAACAACAAAAGGAAGAGTTCACTCAGGCCACGAGGGCACACAATAAGATCTTCCCCCACGCGAAGCGCTGCAAGCTTTTTACTACTTTTCGACATATTCTGACTCAAATAAGAGTCGCCAATCACATGCATAAAACGAAATATATACTCCATTAATGTCGAATTCTAAAATAGTTGGCAAATATTTTTAGGCAACGTAATCAGTGGAGCTAGCAACTGTTAAGAAAATGTTAATTGTGCTCTGATGATTTGGAAGGAGATACTTGGGATCAAAGTCGAAGATTTTGCGCATATTGCTGTTATCCTTGACGACTATGTGTACAATTCAGTGTTTCAGTGTCCGCCTTTGCGTTTATGCTCTCACTGCTGCCGTGATGTCTTAGTCAGTTTTCTTTGCCCTGCAAAGTGTTCAGTCCAAGTGGGCTTCTTGCTCCAAAGTACTTAATGTAATTCCATTCTAGCCTGTCTAGCGTGTCGTCATCTTTAATGAAGCCCTTATGTTCCTTTTGAAAAGATTTCGAAAATCCAAAGTCTAGAATTAAAATTATTATCTTCGGTTCATATGGTTGTTCTAGCTTGCTGTCTGCATCGACTGTTGCTACAATCGGGGGGCAAGTTGAAGAGGACGAACTGGTTTTACTCTCCTTCCGTTGCACAGCTTTCTTGGGAAGTAACTTCTGACTCTGATTGGTCAGTTGCAAATCTTGCTGAGGCCATAACTTGTCGATTTGAAGAAAGAGATCGAACAGTGGCGTATCATTCGATGTATGGTGTTGTAATATTCGTTCCCGAAGTTCTCGCTCAGTCTGTCCTATGTATATCTGAGCTTTTTCCGAATCAGAATTGGCATCATGATAGTACACCTCATAGAAATAGATAACTCCTTTACAGTCTGACGGATTACCTTCAACATAGGGTTTAAGTCCGCTCTTTAAAGCTTTGTGGAAGTATTTCTTCTCATCACCGGCACCGTTATACAATGCAGGATCCTTGTAGATACTTTTCCAATAACGGTAGTTATTGTGAGCTATTTGTAGTGCCGTCTTCAATCGACCATAGCGGTCACGAGTAATTAGATTATCGGAAATGCTCTTGTCCAAATTAAACTTTGCATACTTCCGTTTGGTGGGTTTCACAGCAGACACTGGAAGCTGTTTCCTCCCAAGAAAGTCATCACCCGCTCTTTGAATGTCTAGTACAAGGATGTTGTCGTTCCTAAATGTGTTCATTGCCTTCTTCTCTCGTGTCGTTCCATCTTTGTTTTTGAACTCCTCCTGCCTTAATCGTTTTACAGATGAACTCAATTTCTTTAGAAGTCCCATCTTTCGGTTCATCGGTGAGTACTGGTTGCCTTCGTCCAAAAGCTTTCTACTAACCCGAAGATCTATATCACGCTGTTCGGTTTTCTGAACTTTTTTAGGGTCTTTCTCCCAGTTTCTCAAGTATTTAGGTTCGTATATGGAAATGTTAATAATTTTATTATTATCTGTCACTTGTTTCTTTTCTTGACTCGTCAACTTATCGCAGTCAACCGACCCATCAACTTTACCTGACTCATCAACTTGTCGCAGTCTTTCAATTTCGCCATATACAGCACTTTCCAACGAGGTCAAGCAACCTTGTATATTACTATCACTTTGAATATATTCTTCTTGCTCCAATGTCTGAATTTCTGATTTCCACTTTCTGATATCTCGAAATAAATCGTGAAGAATACTTCGTGCGTCAAGTGCCATTGTCATCTCTTGTTTGAGTCAACCAACCCCCAATTTGGTTGCTAGTTGTTGTTGGTTGTTTGTGTGAGGTAATGCCACCCGGTACCCCATTTGAGCACGTGCTGTTACATGATTACCGCAAAACGTGGCACTGATCTAATTATAGACGAATGTACTTCGAGGATCGTGATCAATACAGCCCATATAGTAGTCATAGTAGTTTCGCTCAATTTGTTATTTTAGGTGATCTATATAGTTAGCAGACATGCTGACTAAAGACTGTGCGCTGTTACCGCAATATCAAAGGTAATCGAAACATATTATCCTTGCGTGGTTTGGTTCCATGAGCAAGTTATTTTGCATTATTAATGAAAACCAAAAATATAACAAAAACAACTGCGCCGTGACACAGGGTGTACGATAGAGGGTTTTGTAAGCTGCTGTTGGGGCTAAAATGAAGTCCGTGACTGTTCGTAATGAAAGAGCAAGATGCCGCGATACGTTATCCGAAATACACTTTCCGTGACTACCTAACAGGGTGCACAGCAATAACTGGACCCGCGATTTGTGAAAAGAAAGTTAAAATCGTGGAGTGTTCCCTCTCTCATGGAAGAAACTTACTTTCCATAATTTGTTACTTGAGGTTTTTCTAAACGTGTCTGGTATTTAGTTAGTGATGTTGTCATACTTGACATCCCATTGATACTCCAGTTTGAACATGATCCGATTCAAGACAGATTTATGTTGTTAATACAAAAATGTGTGGGGCAAACTTCGGTGATTCGTTGTAGTACCCCAAATAACTCGGGTATTATTTTGTGATAGTGATGCATCAAACTATGCCGTTGTTTTACAGACAAAACATACTAAATCTACCCACAGGACCCCCATATATATGGGAAGAGCCAGTGAATTGGCAGTTGAATTGGCAACTGAAGAGTCGTGCTTGCTTTGATTTTCATAGATTTTCACTAGTTCTGAGTCGAAAATGTATGAAAATTGATATTTGAAACTACATATCTGCAAAATAAACCGGTTAGTTCAACTATAAAACTGTTTGCCAAAGATTTGCTATTTCTTAAAACACCGAAGAAAACTTCGCGCGAACTGTTGACTCTTAGTCTTACAGTGTTCACCGGTGTTTGCCAATATATTGGAAAGGCTGGCAACAAAAGGACACAACCTTGTTACAAACACTCCCCAGAAATTGCCTCATAAAATCGCTATCTCGCAACAAATTCGCTTTTCCTTCACGTAAACATATAGCCAGCCGCGCTTCAGGCCACGAACGAATTTGTCTAAATTTATATGCGACTGATGGTTTCATTTCGAATTTAATTTGTGAGTACTTTTCGGTGTCTTTGTTCAAATGTTCTGAGTCAGATGCGTAGAGAATTTACCTGGCTGCATGTTTACGTGAAGGAAAAGCGAATTGGTTGTGAGATAGCGATTTTGTGAGGCAATTTCTGAGGAGTGTTTGTGACAAGTTTGTGTTTTTTGTTGTTGCCGACCTTTTAATATAATATATTGGTAAACACTGTAAGAGTCAACAGTTCGCGCGAAGTTTTCTTGTGTTTTAAGATCTCTAACAGTGGCGGATCTAAGGGAGGAGCAACAGCGGCGGTGCCCCCCTCTGCTTTTCAGTCCAAGCCATATTTTCTATGGGTGATTTTACTGTCTAAATCAGACAAAATGCACTCAAATTGCAGGAAATGCCATTTTGGAGGCCCTGATTTTCAAACTTTTCCCGGGGGAGCATGCCCACGCACCCCCTAGAACTCGTGCCTTCGGCGCTCGTTTTTTCTCATTTCGATGGTTTCCCCCTTTTCAAATTCCTAGATCTGCCCGTGTCTAACATCGTTATTTCGGCTAAATAGCAAATCTTTGACAAACATAAATGTTTTATAGTTGAACTAACCGGTTTAAGTTGCAGATATGTAGTTTCAAATAGTAATAATTTTCATACATTTTCGAGTCACAACTAGTGAAAACTCCCGATAAAATATGAAGGGGGGTCCGGAAGTTGAGCAGAACCCTAAGCCTATTAAAAAAACATTCCAGATTTTAGGCATTTTTGGTACCCTGAGAAATATCTCTATTTTTATTTGAAAAATCAGGAATGTTTGTAAATCATTACCATAAAAAATTACCAAAGTAACAAAAACAAAAAGATACGAATTT
This sequence comes from Epizoanthus stellaris, assembly GCA_025403545.1. Lineage (NCBI taxonomy): Eukaryota > Metazoa > Cnidaria > Anthozoa > Zoantharia > Epizoanthidae > Epizoanthus > Epizoanthus stellaris. The sequence goes on from JAOBYG010173421.1 coordinate 7,513, forward strand.
TTTTATGCAAAGTGATTTGAAGCTAATTCACAAGTTACTTCCTAAGCTTCGTCACAAGCTACTTCCGTAACTCTCGTATGGTGTCTGGCTGGACATCCACAGTATTCACATTTTCTTGTTTTTACGTTGTTGCTCTCTCGGACAAACAAAGTGCAATATTGCAGGAAGGGATCTTTGCACTGATCTTGTTTAACTCCTTTAACGACATGCCAATGCAAGAGAATTGGCATCTTCCAATAGCCAACCAGTTCGAATGTTTTCCTTCACGGAACACGTTTGAATTCCTCGAAACATGACTTCAGAAAGCTTTCCATGGCATTCCGTAATATGACTGCCATCGAACGAATACCTTGAAAACTGCGATGTTTCAGCACATGCTGCACACAGAAAAGACGCGGAGCGCACGATATTTTTGAATAATAAGCATTTAGAAGGTCAGAAGTTTGAATTTATATGTTTTTCACTGAACTTCGTCTGGAATCTGAAAAGTAACTGTTATAGTTAGCCTAATTTTGGCGTGTTTAGGTACCGTTCATTATTTGTCGTGCAGGGGGGCAGGAAGAGAAATGGGGGGGGGCTTTGAAATTTTTGGGGGTCTGTGAGGGGGGCTTTGAAATTTTAGAGGGGGCCTCTGAAATTTGTTTGTCTTGGCTGGGGGCCTTGAAAAGAATTGGATTACCTCAAGGCGAGCCTCTGAAAAATTATAACTTGATTTAATTTCTCCTCCTACCCCCCCTGCACGATAAATAATGAACGGTCCCTAACTAATGTTATAAAACTATGGTGTGTTTAATGCCACAACATTTTGAATTGAAAATTACCTGAGATTTAATAACACGTTTGTTAACTCTTGAAACAAGTTCCTATGCAATAATTGTCACTACAGAGCCCACACGCCATCTTCATGCTATTAAATCCAGACCATTCTTTCACGTGCAAAATACTCGGCACGTGCAAGATATGTAAAACTAGACGAACGCAGGAAGCTCTTCTTATTGGTCGACACAAACCATCATTGAACAAACAAGTCTACGTGCCTTTCATTTGACTCTTTACCCCAAAGGAATTACTTTAGTCCAGTTCTAATTATTCTTCACACCTTTGACTTGTATATAGTTTAGCTAATTGCTCCCATGTAATTCAGAACCTGAAGATGATCAAGGGATCGAAAACGTTCGTTTCTTTTAAAGCTATCAACAACATTTTAATTTCCAACCAAGGTTTAGCTTATATATTTAACACATTGGCAAAGATGATTCATATTTCAATAATAAAATTATTATTGGCATTTTTGGAAATTAAAGATATAGACTGAGCAAGGTGCTTTCTCTGGAAACTATATATAAAGTCCCGACAAAGGGCTAGCGCTCGAAACGCCAGCTCAAACGCCGAAAAACGTAACATTATTTATTTATTTATTTACTCGTTTTTAAATACATCTCAATTGCTCAACAGAATTGGATGTAGTTTGGCAGACCAATAACAGAATTTTGAAAAAAGCGTAGCTTCCAGAAAGAAACGCATGCAATTATTAACCATTTTCCGTTGTCCTATTAAATATTTAGGACTTTAAGGCTATACCGATGCAAGGGCGGATTGGTACAAACAAATGTTTGGTACCAGGTCTGTCCTTTCATTTCAGTCACAAAGCCAACAACTTTCATCAAATAGCATACTGTTACCATGACAACGAAATACCTCTAATATTAGCCTCTAGAATGACAAAATACAGCAATTTCTCAAAATCTACGTAGTAACTTTTTGTTAAATTTTGTAGGAAATAATATTGGCACTGAAACATGCTTTCGAAAAATTATGAGGCAAATCTGACAGACGGGAAAAAATTAAGGGGTGCAATACCTTAAATTACTCTATCTCACTTTTCAGGAAACGCCTCTGTCAGAAATGTCTGATTTTATGTAAGATACTTGTCCAACTTCTAATATTTAATTTATAGAGAAGTTATCGAGTAGATTTTGAGAAACCCTAATATTTTGAAAATATTAAGGTGGTTTTGTAATGTCAATGTTTCCATGGAAACATATGTAGAACATTTTTTGTACCCCAGATGCAGTCAGTGACATAATATCAAGTAATGAGTTAAATATACATTGACATTGAAGCTTGTGTACTGAACTGATTTAGAATAAGAGTAATCCCCTTTTAACATTGTAAAACTGTGTGATACACCTTAATTATCTTCTCGACAAAAGCTTTTGAACAGTCGTTTCGCGCGAGAACCATGCAGATAGTTGCACATGCCATCTCACCGATTTGCCCAAACTTTGCATGGAAGCATAAGTTAGTACCAAACTCACGCTGACGTGTTTAATTTGATCCAGCACTCTCGTTTATGAGAAACCCAATCCCCCTCCCAGAGGAAAAATCGCCAGAAAATTTTAGATTTTCTCTAACTTTAGACGACGACGACAACAATAAAAAGATGAGTGCTGGGACTGCAGAAGTAGTACGGAGACTAATCGTGAAATTCGGAAAGTGGAAAAAGGTAATAATAAATTCAAAGTAAGTGGGGAAAAAATAAATGTTTGATTTTCATCATCGAGTAATATTCCATCAGTATTCATAACTATAATACTAGATTTGCATCAAAATCATCTTATTATATTTCTTCTGTACGTACAAATTATGGCAAATTTAGTTTAGGGAATAAAGGCCCCGTGGTCTGGAATTAAATTAAATTGGAAATTAAAACGAGCCAGTCACGCAAATCATTCAAAACAAAACCCTTTAATATATGTATTAGACCCATATTTCGGCTATATAAAACACTTTCAAATGCTTTAATTTGGTAATTTGATTTCCAAAATCTTTGTTACATTTTGTTCATACTCTTACCAACAGATGTGAAATGGTTATTAAATTCGTTACAAAAG
>JAOBYG010173532.1:0-10403 GCA_025403545.1 Epizoanthus stellaris
GAGTGTGATAATTAGCATTTCGTCCCTACGAAAGATAGACAAATCTATAAAATTTGGCCATTTTCTCTTATTTCCTGACATAATTTTCCATCGGCAAATTGCAAAAAAATGTTCCTGTCAGAAAATCTAGGTTTATATCCCAAATAGCAAAAATGTGTTCCTGCCAGACAAAAAAATTTGCCCAATCGCAAAAAAAAATTCCCGCAAAATGTATGTCCTACACGGTAACATAAAAAATATAATCAGCATATTTCCATAACTGTTTTTAGGGGATCATCCCTATATATTTTCTCGTAATAGTATTGCTATGAAAATTGTAAGGAGAATTCGATATTGATATAGACTGGCATTGAAAGTGTCAAATTAGATGGCCACAGTAGTATTGTTGTGGCAAAGTTTATGAAAAAAATATTTGTAGACTGATTTGAGTGTTTTCTGGTATTTAAATGAATGTAAATTTGTTGTAGAAAACATTTACAGTGTACTACCTAACAGTAACTTCAGTGCCTTTGCAAGTTAAAAAGTAATTATTTCTAAGATTTTGTGCAGAGGTGTCGTCAGGATTTCTATAGGGAAAACCCATTGTATCGAGTTTTAGTGGAGGCTAGTGACATGCATTCTTGTAGATTTTAACCCTTGGGGATGCATTTTGCAGCAATTTGAATAGAATTGTCGTTTTCTTTTGTTACCGAGGAATGGGTTTCATATTGATGATTCGTTTGTATCCCGGATCATCTCTCCCGGTGATGCCTTTTATGCAGCCTCGTACCCAGGGGCTTTTCCTATGAAATCTGACCCTTGGGAATGAGGTTGCCCTTGATGAGAACACCCATTAAAATGGAAATTAACAAGAACCGTACTATGTATGTTTCAGGGTGTCCCGATGAGGGAAGGGCATTACGAGAAATGCCCAAACTATACAAAATTCACACTCAAACAACACCAAAAAATGAAAAAAAAAATGGATCGATAATCCAAACGTGAACTTTAGTTTAAAAAATGTCAATTAGTTAAGCGACCGACCATTTAATATATTGTGGGGTGTGGGCAAAAGAATGATCTGCTTACAGATAATTTTAATTATTATTTTTTCTTTTAAAAATGTTCTGCAAACTGTTTTTTCCTATTTCCCGTATTTTCCTTCACCGCAACGTTATTTTTTCGCCGTTTTGATCTTGCATTCTTTCCCCCAAATTCGTCCAGTCCTACCCCACAATATCAAATGGTCCGGCGGTCCCTAATGTACTTATGATATTTGTATTTAAATGTAAACGACTGTTCTATTTATAAATACATGTAGCCGGAACGGCCGTTTATCATTAGAAGAGGCATCAGAACAGATACATGTACTTATTTTTTTCTTAACATGATATGATTATCAAAGGTCAAATTTAATATCGCAATTTATCGAAAAATATTCTAGACAGTGCAGAGTACAATATTAAAGTTAGTTTTAAATATTTTGTACCAATCATATTTGTTTTCTAAAACTCACTTTTTCGTATTTTTCGTTACTCATTAAGGTAGTTCTGTTATGCCCTAACAAAAAATACCGGATTCTTATCAGCGCCCGCGAATAGTAATTGCTGCTGCCTTAGGTTTTAAAATAAATAAATAAATGTATATTTAAATTTTTTAAAATGTGTATTTGTATACGTAGTCTGTATATTGCTATATACGTATGTGTGTATTATTTCGTATCTGTATGTATAGGTATTTCAAAAAAGGTTGACATCTGCAAAGGGTAATACCAAGCGCCAAAGGATTGTGGGCTCTCTATTTTGCACTGTGCGGCCTCCTTTGGTTATAAACATTTCCGATGATTTGATCAAATAACTTGCAGTAATTAGCGAAATCTACGAGCTCCCATCATGCTTTGAGAGCTGGGTATTGCGCTTTGCAGATGTCAACCTATTTTGAAATAGCTGTGTACATGCACGTGTGACTATATGGATGATAGTTGCATGTACATGGTCGTCACATTTTCCAAAAAAATACAGTAACTCTTCCAATTTTCTTGGTTTTCTGAATGTTTGGTACGAAACCAGAAGTAGTAGAGTGCCAACAGTCTCTTCCTTGTACAAGAAGATCCGCGAGCGAACACGAGCAGGGTATTCTAAAAAAGTTTTTTCTCGCCCATAATAAGTGTTTTCTCGCTAGATGCTCCTTTCTGAAAACAAATGATCAGATGAGATTGTTTATGGTCGAAGTGTTTATTAGCTCTACACCAAAGGCAGGCTCGCATCCTCAGGGGTTCACACCGGTTTCCGGAACCACCTCAGAATTTTGGAACTTGGATTTTTTTGCTTGCTATCCGTGAAAAATTACTAGAAAACTGCGTTTTAGAGCATTAAATTTCGAAAATTTTCTGGGGGAGCGTGCCCCCAGACTCCCGTAAAAGCTCACGCCTTCGACGCACGCAAGTTTAGAAACCGATCAGATTTTTTCCCTGGATCCGCGCTTGAAAGCAAAAACTTGTTTAAATAATGTCGCTGTTATAGTAGCTTATAGTGTCTGATAAGGCTGATGATTTGCCAACCTGCACTATAACAGCAATATAGACAATAAAGTAAGCTTCTATACTCGAAAGCACAGCCATAAATGTCACTGGCAAGTTAAGTAGCAAATGAAGATGAGTAGGCCCCCTTTCCCCTCCGTAATCCGTGGAGAGGAGGCGGAAATAAGAGCTTTCTCCCTCTCGCTTGTCCATGCGTCTTTATTTTTGTCTCCTCTCGACGGATTACGGAGGGAAACGGGGACTACTCGTAGTCTAGACGAGATACTGATAAATTACTTTGAAACTGACGCCCCAAGCTCTTTCGTATAACGGACACTTAATAATGATTATGAGTAGACATTTGTGTAGCAGTCAAATACTGACGAGCCTGTATCAAGTACAAAGTATTTTATTGCGAAAATAAAATCCAAACTACTACCACCGAGTTGGAGTTGTACATAATTTTCATATGTATTATAAAGCACGAAATATTAAGAAAATGCGTGGATGAGAAAAACTAGGAAAACTGGAAAAATTTTCAGGAAGTCAAAGGATCCTCAACTCGGAAGCCTAATTGAAGCCTGCCCGGGTCTGGCCAGTGATAAGTTATCGATTACTCCATGCCCTCCCCCTCCCTGGTATTCTAATCTCTCTGGGACAATCAAAAGATGGTTGCGATACTGGGGTTCGTCACTGCAACAGAGTTAGTAAGGTGCTTTTCGCCGAGGATGGATGTTTTTATAATGTTTCCACAGTTTTCGTCAGAGCGCAAAGGAGCGAATTGGGGATAAAAAAGAACATGTTGCGGCATCGGTTAAGATTAGAGAAATATAATTAGTAAAAAACAACAACGGAAATCGTTCAGTGCCGATATTAGCATTTACTGATTTAGGCTCTTGAAAATAGAGCACTAGATAGTACTTTTTTTTTGCGTTTTGCAATTTGGGGATGGAGCGAAATGGTTGTGTGGTTTAATAGATGTAGGGGCTGGGAGTGTGTAGCTCCCTAGTTTTGGCAGATTTCTGCTGCTAATTTTTTATATCCAGAAAATGCCCTTGGAAAGACAAGCCGAATATAAAAAATAGGGTACCCTCTTGAATTACCTGATTTTTAAATAAAAATACGTATACAGGAATTTAACAACGCTGCACTAAATTGCTCAAATTCGCGTTAATTACAGGGGGTCATTAAAGTCTCGCTAATTTTGCGGAGCGTTAATTTTGGGGCCGTCGTAAAATCGAAATACCTTAACGTCCAAGAAGTTTTACGATTGTAGATATTGTCAGTAAAATACTATGTAATATTTTCCTTAATGTCTATTCTTACTTCACAGACCCCCCCCCCCCTTCAACGCTAATTTCCTTTATTTTGACTGAAATTTTGGAAATTATAAATAAACTTTAGCAGTCTCTGTTTGACATGTGTTTTCACATTTGTATGAATTTTTCTAAGAGCGTTACTAACGATTGTTTTGTTGAGTTCTTTTTAAAATGAAAATAAGTTCCTTACTTTATAATTATAGTCATAGTGCTGACTGCTAGTGCTGTTTATCGTGTGTCAATCGCCATGATTTTAGCAATTCTGGATGCAGCAACTTTCAGGGCAGGTTTAATGGCAATATTTCGACTAGAAATGCTAGTCTTTATCAAGCCAGAGCTAGAGTGAAGTGAAATTACAACGGCTCTCGAATTTCAAATAAAAATATAAGAAGACAATCAAGTAGAAAGAGCCGTTTTCCCGGACCAACAATCCGACAAAGCCTGTTACTATGCCAACAGTTTTAGTTGAGATATTCCAAGATGGCGTCTCGGACGGAAAGTGAAGAGAGCGGAGTAAATATTGAACCGGACAACGATGTTGCATCGAGGAAGATGGGCGAACCAGTGGGAAATGTATCAAAATTCTACTGCATACCTCCAGGGTACACTGGAAAGCCGAAGAGAGGTCATCTGATGTTTGACGCTTGCTTTGAAAGCGGCAACCTTGGTCGAGTGGACTACATCACCGATTTCGAATATGATTTATTTATACGACCAGACACTTGCAACCCTCGCTTTAGAGTGTGGTTTAACTTTACAGTCGAGAATACGACGCCATATCAACGAATTATCTTTAACGTGGTCAATTTCAGTAAAACTAAAAGCTTATATCGAGAAGGAATGACTCCACTTGTCAAGTCAACCAGCAGACCAAAATGGCAGCGAATACCGGCCAAGAATTGTTTTTATTATCGATGCCCCGATCACCGCAAGAACTATGTCATGTCGTTTGCATTTGCTTTTGATAACGAGAATGATGTATATCAATTTGCTTATTGCTATCCGTACACATACACACGCTTGCAGAACTATTTGGACGAACTGGAGAGAAAGAACCTGGAATACTGCAAGCGTGATCTTCTGTGCCTAACTAGCTGTTCAGCAGCGGAGGCTGGACATCCTTACGATCACCGCTCCCGGCAACACACGAGAAGATGTAAAGAAGAGAGTTGTATTTGTTACTGCCAGAATCCATCCAGGTAACCCAAGCTAACCTAAGTTCTCGATATAGTACACTATTAAATTGTTCAACACATTTTTGATTTAAAAAATCGAATAACTAGTATCGGCTGGGCCAACTACCCTAGCCTGGGCCAACTATTACTATAGCCATGTCATTGTCCATGTTGGTATTACCAGCATTTTCAATATACTTAGGGCACATTCCATTTGTCGGGTCTGGCCGGCCCGAGAGAACTGGTTCTGGCCATTGTAAATGGAAAGGTCAAGGCACGCACGAGCATTTTTTCCCGCCAAAACTCACCAAATTCCCGCGCCCTAAGCGGCTCCAATCCATGAGCAGGGCCAGTCTGGCCAGAACCAGTTCCGATAGTTGTCGCATTCCATTTGAGAACTGACCGGTCGGGCCGGCCAGACCCGACAAATGGAAAATGTTCTTGTTATCACTTGCATTCCCGTTATGCCGACGAGAAGAAAGACTAATCGAATAAGTGGCCTATTGCAGTGGCATTACATGCCAAGAGAGAACTTTCGATGTCGGTACTGCGTAAAAAGACAAAAGAATAAACTTTCGTAACATAAACTACTTAGTCATTGTCTCCGCGTTCTGGACTGAAGCGAGGAATCGTAAATGGGCGATAAATATAATATCTGTATATTTAAATTGTTCGAAAGCCATTGTTCTTATTTCTTGGGACTGACCACTTGTTACAATGGGTGCCGGAGGTTAGCTCTCGCCAGGCTCCAACAGCGCCGAAGGGTAAGAATGTCTGTGGAAAACATCAAAATCAAAATCAAAACAGACGAACAAATAATTATTTCCACAAGAGGATCAGAAAAATAAGATACGAGAAATGCTGCGCAGTTTTGTAGGAAGCAATAATTTGAAGGCAAATCATTCTTCCAGCCCCGCCTCGCAATATGGTCCGTTACCTTGCTTGTTTACCACAATACACAGGTAGGTTTTATATGTTTGTTTTGGTAAGGCTGTCGAGAGAGCTTGACGAAAACTGCAAATCAGGGTACAGAAACCAATTATGATCAGTTCGGTAATCCGCTTCAGTCTGTGCCATCCTGCACTCTGTAGCAAAACTGCTTGTTCTCTTTTCCACATCTTTAAATTACATACAAGTCGAATTCACAGAGAATAGTCGATAAAGATGATCGGGAACCATTCCAAAAAGACCAAAAACAAGCGTGAGGTGCTTGTCTCTGCCTCTGTCGTTTCTATCTTTGTCTCTGTCTCTGGCTCTGTCGTTTTCATCTCTGTCTCTGGCTCTGTCGTTTTCATCTCTGTCTCTGGCTCTGTCGTTTTCATCTCTGTCTCTGTCTGTGGCTCTGTCGTTTTCATCTCTGTCTGTGGCTCTGTCGTTTTTATCTTTGTCCCTGTCTCTGACTCTGTCGTTTTTATCTCTGGCTCTGGCTCTGTCTCAGGCTCTATGTGTCTTTCATGTTTCTGTCTGTCTGTATGTCACTGTCTGCCTGTGTCTGCTTTACGCATTTACACCTTATTGAGCTGTGTGGTGATTTCGTGTTGGCAGGTGTCCACACTGCAAGGAACTCGACCCAGAATTTGATGCCGCAGCAGACAGCATGGCGACCAAAAATTCCTTCGTTTTCGCCAAGGTAATTTTCTTTCTCTGACAAGCCAAGGTGACCAACTACTACCTTATCTCACTTATTTTCGCGCCTCTTAATTTTCGCGATTTTCGCGATTTAAAAAACACCACGAAAATATAAGCCTCGCGAAATTTAGTACCTCGCTCTATTGTTATTATGTATACACCATATGTACTTATTTAAAATTTGTTTTTGACTGCAGTTCGTCCGGTAAACCCCTTCTAAAACACTGACTTTCAGGAGTTAAGCCGTATCTATGCACTCCTCGCATGTACTTATTTGAAACTTATGTTTGTTATGACAGTTTTCAAATAAAGGTTTTTTAACGTCTACAACGTCTTTAAGTGAAAACGTTTTATGAAATCGCGAAATTAAAGCCGCGCGAAATACGGTTCAGTCAATTTCGCGAAATTAAGTACGCGCAAAAATAAGTGAGAATAAGGCACTCGGTCATAAGAAAAGCAACCTCATTTTTATTCCTTTACCGTTTCAGTGTAATATTAATACACCATTTTACTAATGCAAATTTGCTTCTCGCTCCTGCAGTTCACCGAGGAGACAAAGTGATGTTGCTCGGCCACATTTTGTCTCAATTAATTCAACAAAATCTTCAAACTTTGCCCCCTCAGTGGACTGGAACGAGAGCAAATTTGCATTAGTAAAATGGTGTATTGATTAGTAATCCAGAGTTGCAATGCAAACCACGGTTTCAAGAAAAATGAATATTCTAGCCCATATTTATTGTATGCAACACACAAGGGGCATGCCATCAAAAATGCTTAATATGCCTTTGGAAGAAGTTTGGAAGACCTTTAGAACAAAATTGAATGTTGTTACTGGTACCAAATTAATATTATCAACATCATAGTGATATAGTATACAGCTATTTAAAAACAAGGTTGACATCTGCAAAGCGTAATACCCAGCGCCAAAGGAATTGTGGGGCTCTCTATTTTGCACTATGCACTGCAGCCTACCTTGACTTCCAAATAGACAAAAAAAAGTTGAAGTAAAGTATGGTTGTAAACATTTCCGCTGATTTGATCAAATATCATACAGTAATTAGCGAAATCTACTGGCTCCCATCATGCTTTGAGAGCTGGGTATTGCACTTTGCAGATGTCAACCTTTTTTTAAATAGCTGTATATGCTATGTGCAGTATATAGTACATCACTATGAGGTTGCTGATATACTTCCTGTTTGAGGTTATGAAAGGCAAGCTGATTATCTGATGTAAATAACCTACTGTAAATGTTTGAAGATGGAAGCAACTGCAGTGTATTATGTTTATTTAGGAGCTGTGAAAACTACAGTAATTTTGATTGCCTTTTGGTTGGGTGAAAAGTAAATTAGTCATAAGTGTACCATCTTCTAATATGTTGAAAGAAACCTTGGAAGACATGCATTTCACTTAAATTAAACAGGGTTATTCTTTAATTTAATTTATTTATAATTTATTTTACTTGTAAGCCATTGGTTTGGAGTTCTGCAGCCATCCCACATTTCAAAGTGTAGTAATAATAATAATAACAATAATAATAATAATAATAATAATAATAATAATAAAATAATAATAATAATATAATAATAAAAGGTTTATTAAAGTACATTTGCACCAGAAAGGTGAATTGTGCAGTACTTTTACAATAAAATATATGTTAATGGAAACATTACTATCATCAATCATCAAACATGGAAGGGACTGGTATGAATACAATCTTTGAATATTAAAATATTAAACACATTTACAAGCAGAACCATTCTGTAAGCCAACCATTCTGTGAAAACACATAAATTTAGAACAATATGGATATATTTGGGGCAACTAAAACTTGGAGCTCAGCTTGTATTTATTATTTTTAGAAAATGTTATTTGGAATAAGTATGTGATTATAAATTACATAGTTTGTGCTGTAGCCAATCTTCCCAGCCATCTTGTGTAAGTGACATTATGGGATGTGCAGGGCACCAAACAAGGTGGCATCCCATAATTTCACCAGCTAAGATGGCCGCCCTATTGTATTATTGGTACTTTGCTGCCCAGCCTATCGTAAAACCTAAAACGTTGCTTAGATCAGCATTGCTGCAGTTTTTCCGACACTTTTGATCATTGATTTTAATTTTCCTATATTCCTGTAACAACTTAATAAATGCAGGAAAACTTTTGATTAACCGATTGTAAATCAAAGTTTATTTTTTGTCAAAACTATGGATCCATTTCTTTTTAATTAGGATATTTATGATAAGGATATAAACCCATAAAATAATAATACAAAAACGTGCACAATTACTAAATTCGAAATCCAATTAAACAATCAAAGTTGGACGTAATAATGATAGAGAGTTAAGCACAGGATCAGTTTCTGGGGTGGAGGTGTACACGTCAGATATTTTTGAAAGAAGTTGTGAGCCGACGGTGCATTTTATGCATTGTTTCGTACCCTACTGTGGCTTACACACGTGACTCGGGTTCCAGGCTGGAGAAGGCTGCGGTAGACAATCAGTTCCTCAAACACATAACGAAGAGTGACTTGGCATTGGTTTCCTGTTTTCTGTAATGTGTTGGCTGTCACCTGCTTACAATGACATTATCGATGAGTGTGAGTACATGCGTGCCCGTACGTATGCGTGTGTTTATGTGAGAGTGCTTGTGGGTATATATGGGTGTGGCCTGTCTAGCTTCAGTCGTGTCCAGTGTGTGTACCTGTAGCATTTTCTGTGGTACTTATGCCACAGAGTATGATCGTCCTTCTGTCAGTAAGCTCTTTCTTCTCGCTTCCCTGCAGGTTGACTGGCTATGCAGAAAACAGTCCCCGAATGAAAGAGAACGGTCTGCGTGTTATTTTCGGTCACATTGAACCAAGCCTTCTCCAGTCATGGAACCCCTGGTCCAGTGAAATCCCGTACGTCACATTTGCCAGTCACATGCTGATGCAGCTCGTAGACAAGCCGCCCTCCTTTATGTTGGTGAAGGGCTTCCAGAAAGCGCTTGTTGACGCGATTTCGGCTGCTCATGACGCGGTCGCAAATCTGCAAAGTCTGGGAAATACCCTACAAGTAACGGAAGAAGATATTCCGATCTCGGTTTATCTTGGAGTCACGGCCATGATTAACAATCAAAGCAAGCTGGGCTACAGTAAGGATAGGGGAAACATATTTTGGTGACGGAGATGTTAACGAGCTTTCTTGCTCAGTTTGGACAGATTGAACTACATTGCTCCTGCTCATGACACAACATGAAATGCGTGGCAGGCGATAAAACGCTTGATCCCGGATTTATCACAGTCGCAGTTTTGCTCAGTTTTTGTTATGACGTTCGAAAGCGTATCCTTGGAAATTGAGCTTTTCGATGAAAGAAATCTTGATACAACATACACTTTTCTTTGCAAATTAAATTGTTTGCAAGTTTTAAAGGGACAATGGTCAAGGCCGTAATATCGTATCTTGATAAATATGACCAGAAATTGATTTAGTTGGGATTTGATATCTTCAGATAGGAAGGAGACTTCGCCAAAAATGGTCTTGGAAAGAAAAAAATTAGAATAACGAGTCGCGATATGCGATATGCGACTATAATCACAGCGCTCGATAGGTATGGCAATCTTGATTTTTGATGCCCGGATATCGAATCTAATTTGATTATTTGTAATCCACTTCAATCCGTGCCATCCTGCACGTTAGTTCACAACTTTTTCATCGAATTTAATTGCTTCTTTGACGACATTTTGCCATATTCCGAAGAAATAAGGTAATACTAGCATTAGCCTGCCAACAGGCTCTTCCCTCC
>JAOBYG010173754.1:0-10401 GCA_025403545.1 Epizoanthus stellaris
ATATGCAAGCCATGCATGTTAATTTGCTCTATGCATAGAAACCAAAAATCTGTCTTGCACCCACCACCCCCTATGTAAGACCCCTCCCATGCATGCAGCAACTCGCATGATGAATGTTCTTAAAAATTAGCTTAGATATATATATATATATTTTTTTATATTTATATATTTTTTTGTTTGGATTCAGCTAATCTTTTGAAGAGTAAACGACTCTTGGACGCGCTTTCTAGCAATTTCTGACGATCCGTTTGAAGCACAGAACGCCTACACTGCCTAGAGTAACATGAGAAGCGTACTCCTTTGTGGTTATTCTACAACAATAACTGACAAAAATATTTCATAAAGTTTAAAAAAAATGCCAGATAAATGGACCGACTCCACTAGAATCGACCGGGAAAATTGACACAAGGTATAGAGAACACTAGAGACACTGCAAGTGTTTCGTAATTTCACCACCATGTTATTGGCCCACGCGTTATCGCATATCTTCTCAAAACAGGGTAAAATATGAGTTCGTGTTCAGAACTGGACTTACAAGTCACTTGAGATCTCACATAAGATCTAGCTGAGAATGCACAGCGGCACGTAATCGTATCGTCGTTTCGTCGGACAACCAATTATATAAAGGTATATGTATAAAGTGTGTATGTATGTATGTATGTATGCATGTATGTATGTAGGTATGTATGTATGTATGTGTGTATGTATGTATGTAGGTAGGTAGGTAGGTAGGTATGTATGTATGTATGTATGTATGCATGTTTGATAACAGCATGACAACATGACAACAGATTGCTGTTATTATTGTACTTGAAAGGAAAATAAACAAATCTGATATTTTCCCCTCCAAATTGTTTATTTCAAAATGGTCGTACAGTGCGGATTTTACTTTATTTTAGGCAAAGGTTTGCAGTGTTCAAACTGTTAACAACGTTCCTCTTGTTTAATTTACCTTTTTTTATCGGGCAGAGTTTGTATTACTTTTCAATTATTAGCAGCCAAAGATCAAGTGCTGCTTCTTCGCACTGTTTCTGCCGTTTTCTTTATTTTAACTTCTTGCAGATAAAACCAGCCAGGTATTGTTTGTTTGCAGGGCAGCGAAGATCCTTCCAGGTACCAGCCAGACGCACGGTACTGGTTTCCCCTGGATTGGTCCACATGTTACTACAGGGTTCGCTGCCTTTGCCATTTGGCTCACGAGGCGCCCAGTGCGTGTACTGGGGGAGAGAGCCGTCTCTCCAGTGGAACTTCTTGTCAGAAGACCAGTACCCGAGACCAATCCACATCAGGACTCTCCTTTTCGCAAACTTGTTGGACAATTTTAACACGAACTCGTTCTCTTCTGCTGAAACGATCTTCACCAGATTCGCTCCAATCTTTTGGCAAATCTTCTGTGCGTTTTGCCAAGAAGTCGGCAAAGCGCTGACGTGGTACAAGAAACCTTGATACAGTGTCATTTTCCTGCTCCATCCTTCAGAAAGATAATAAAGTTTCGATTAGAGTGACTTTGAATTGCAACTCCAAGTCAAACGCATATCTAGAGTACTATAATACAATTATTATACGTCTATAAAATATGTTTTCATGAAATCTAAAATAAACAACAAAACCTGAACGAACACGAATTATTTCATACTTGTTCAGTTCTGCAGTTGATAGTTTCTGACGTTTGTTGTATATATCATCCTGTTTATTTGTTAGAAATTCTAGTGGTAAATTGCTACTTTGCCAAAATGTCGTTAACGTATGGCTGTCAACATGCAGAAGAACCAAGGTAAACTGTCACCGACTTGTGACCAACAATTTGTAATAACGATGGAGTTGTACGCAAATTTATTGTTTATTTACACTATAATGTCTCGTACGTGCTTTGCAACATGGAACAAGTCCTCTTTTTAAAAACGTTTGTATGCAAGTTTTCCATGTTTTTGGAGGTACGATGTATAATACGGTATATGTGAATTTATTTTTATTCAGTTGAAGTTTGCGCAGCTAGTGTTAATTAAGAAGTGAAAATAAACATTTATTTAATTAATCCTTGACAAATCTCACATCACATTTTTTCTATCCAAGATTTATGAAAAAGAGACTTATTGTCAATGATTAAAACTTTTTAAGCCACTGCTGAAGACACACTTAAATATTCAGCTATATCACCAAATGATGTTTCGCTAAATTCTTCTTACTGTTCTATATACATTTGCTATAAAACAGTTTGGGAGAAGTTGGCAATTAATCCAATAAAACTTACTGTTTCTGATCGGCACCTTTATACTCTCATTACCAACTTTCTAGAATTTGTATTAACATGGTAAGGAGAAATAAATATTGATGAAATGAATGGGACTGAAAACGTTTAGTAATTTCTTCCAGCATAATCATATCTTTTTATCGAATAATTTTTTAATCCAAGACATTTTTAAGGCTAAGAGAACAAATAGATTGGATATCATTTCCTTCGTATACAATCTTGTCAGATAACAGAATAAAAGAGAGTCCTGGAAAAATTGTCTCGCGGAGAAAGAAAAGTTGTCAGCAAATGGTATCGTCAGGTCGACAATTCTAAGATCTTCTTGATCTCTTCAAATTTATTGTTATAATTCAATAGTTGAATTGTCTAGGCGGGATCTGCAGGTTTTTTAAAAAAATACTTTGTCAGCAACTAATTTTATATTCGATTTCGAGTTCGCTCCCTAATTTTTGCTCTTTATATTAACTTTAAATCCAGAACATTCGAACAAGTATAATGTTTCAAGCAATGCGAGAATGACCTCTCTGTTCCATTAAGAAGAAAATGCTTCACCAACACGAATTTTTGATTGTAAAATTATAATCCCGGCTAATCTAAGCTTATAATCCCAGAGTCAGTTAATTTCAAACATTTACAGACAATTTCTACCCCTAAGAAATATATCATCCAATACCAGAGTAAAGTATTAGTTATACAGTCTCTTGCGCAAGTAAGTGTGTTTTTGCGTTGGTGAGAGGGAGTAAAACTCCATTTGTATCTCATTATGTTTACAGAAACAGCAACAGAATCTTGTTCTAAAAGGTTTGTGTTGATTCTCGGTAAATGCCCTGCCGTAAGTTAATTCAATGCCATCTAAAACCAAAATTCTTCAAATAAAATGCTGCTTTCTATGTTATCGTGAAAGTAAAGAATATAATATTATTTTGTGAATTTTGCGTTTGAACGGATCAGTTCCTTTTGAGGGTGTTGGTGGAGGTAAAATTGCAACGGTTTGTACTACAGAGTACAGGTTACAAATTATGTTCAATTTTAATCTCTCTCACCGCTTTTCCTGGCGTGCAATTCCAACATGCAATAAACCTTCGTATACGAATTGCAGCACAGCTCCACGCAGTAGACACATGTATCCACTGGGTATCTATTTTTGTACATTTCTTAAAGAAGAGTTTGACAATTCATCTAGCAAATCTTGCTATTCCTGATCAGTTCCTTTATTCTCATTACCAAATTGCACATATTTGTATTGATATGGTAAGGAGATGATAAATATTGACAAAGTCACTGGGGTTGAAAGAAATAAGGAAAACAGTTTATTTTCAACCAGCCCGATGATCTTTCTCTATCAAATAATTTTTTGATCCAAGATGTTTTAGGTCTTTATCCAACCGATATAGATATTTGACTTCATTTCGTTCGTATGTTGTTTCGTCAGATAAAAGCATGTAAGAAAGACTCAAGCTGAGAAAGAAAAGTTGTCATAAAATGCACTCATAGTTTCCTCCAATTTCCAAATACCAAATGTAAACTGGAAGGGCGTCCAACTAACTTTCACTGTCTGTAAAGCTACGTAAGATACATATACAGCCTAATTTGGATGCAATTTAGAAAACAACATCAATTTACTGCGAGGTGGAAAAATATAGAAATGTGATTGTTTATTCTATTTGTATGTTGCTACTGAAGAATTAAACAGAAAACCTAATGGTACCAAATCTTGTTATCCACAATACTCTTCAGATATCAAACTTCATATTTAATGTTCGCTGTGGGTGTTAGTGCATAGCAATGAAGGGATAAGATATAATTTGTCGGGAGGAAAAACCCGGCGATGACTAGTCCAGGGTTAATGCTGACGTCTGAATGTGAAATTCAAGACTTATTTGAGGAATATGCAAGGACCCAAATAATTAATTGAGGGAGTATTTTTAGCAAGCTTCCGCAATATTTTCTAATGGATAAACGAACTTTGCAGTTACAACTTCAACTGAAGCCCCCTCCACAAGTGCATTCAATGAATACAGAAACACAATGAATTGATAGACGAGACAGAGAGAACCAAAAATGGAACATCATCAAGTCCATAATCTTCATAGTTTACTGTTCCTGGGAGGAAATATTTAAGGAGTATTTTAAGGAGTCTTTACAAACATTGTTAGCTTTAAGGGCTTCTCAAGTACCTTTGGAAAACTAGAATAAATTGCAGGAGTGTTCAAGGAGTAGCACGAACCCTGTTCATCTTATTGTGCCTCTGAAATGTTGGATTTTAGTTAGGTTTGTTATTTATCAAAATGCAATTCCAATGAACAAAAAAGGTGTGTTCACATCATTCAATTAGATTTTACACATGAACTAAAAGGAAAATTATATAACCCGGTTGTTGAGTGTGTTAAATGGTTGTTGGTGGTTTGCAATAGTTTGTATTTGTGAGAAATAAATTCAGTGATACAATGTTTGTTCCAGCTGACACCAAATAAATGTCGGCTTTGCCCCATAAAAGAGTTCTGTCACATCTAAGAATCTAAGAATACTCGGTCTTGAAGCTTCTTAACTGATCATTCATGCAGGTTAAAGTTTGTAAATTAAAAACCAGTTCTTTCCTTCCAGCGGTAATAAAACTATTTGGTAAGCAAATTTAGGATTGTTAATACAGCAAGCATGGAACAATTAATATGGATAATTAAAACAAGCTATACCTTTGTAAACAATTAAACTCAAATTAAATTTAATGTAAGCAACGAAAAAGGCGGCTAACCTTCAGTTAGTAGACAAAATACTAAATGTAAAAGTAAATATAATAATAATAATAATAATAATAATAATAATATTATTAATAATAATAATAATATGGAGAAATATCAGACAATTGTTTCTTCTGGTACGAGTGATAAGTAAACAATTTGGGTAACTACAACTTACCACGCTTATGATCTTCCTGGGGTTGCTTAAATGGATCTTCTTCTGCAACTAGAAATATGATAGCTATTTAAATGGCGATCAGGCAAATATTGTTAATTATAATTTTTTTCGAGATTTTAGAAAAGTGAAAAAGTTGAAATCTGCTAATAACCTCTGAAGATAGTTTTGTCATTATCCTTGTAAGCATTCGGTCTACTCTTGATTCTGTACCTATATCTGAGTTTGTTATTTGTCGGTATATAAATACTTACAGTAAAGATTCTATCTGGAATTGCTCAATTGCCTTGATATCAATTTTTTTTCAAAAAATATCCGAGTCAAGTATACCTCGAGTACTAAACTCTCGAGTAAATCCAAACCTGCATAGATAGAGGCATAGCATACTTTATATTTTAGGAAACGAACTCAGTTAATCACAAAAGTTAAGCATTGGCTAAGAAAGGAAAATTAAATGTTCTTTTCAGTGTAATGCAAACGAAGAACATTTTTCGGTGAGATTCCAACTTCTGAAACATATCTTTGTTTTTAAATGTGACTGTTATAATTTCAAATTCAATGTAGAAGCAATCGATCTGCAACTTGATATATAATTCCACTTCAGTTTTCCTTTTCTTAGGTACTGCGATATTGTGAGAACCGCAATAAGTACAAACAAGCAACATAAGATTTATCAGAGATTGATTATTTCTTAGTTGAAAAGGTTTACTGACCTGGCATATCCTCGAGTTCCTTGGGTTCTTCCAAAGTCCCAGCAAAAGCGAGAGCAGGCACCAACAACAGCAGAAGCAGCAAGACCTTCATCGTTGCGCTAGTAGTCTTCTTGGAATCCTTCACTTGGACGAAGCTTGTATCCACAGACACTCCGAAGCAATGACAAGATGATGGGAGAGGCCTTCTTTTATTTGCTCTGAAAAGTTCAATTTGCTCAAAATAGCTTTCTCATTATGCCCAACAACAATAGCTTAGTTGTTTCAACTTAAAGCCAATATTAACAGCACACAAGATTTGCTCCTCGATTCGATACGGTGTGATAGCTATTATTATCAATTTGTACTACCTGTCAATGCTGGCGCCGTATACACTGTTTACAAATCATTATATATATTATTACCTTCTGGTCACACCTTTGCGCAATATAAATCACATATCTAATCAATCGTAACTGCCTCTAAATGTACTAAACAAAAGTCAATTTAGTAATATCAACGCTGTAATCACTCCCCTAGACAATTGCCTAGAACTGCATAGTCATTAGTGGTTCAGAACGTCAAGTTGGACAACTAAACACTGATACGATCAACAAACCTCTCACTTTTCAAATGTCGCCCATCCCAACAGCAAAAATAGTCTACAAATAGTAAAGACCTGAGAACTTTAGAAAATGAAGGAAGTATCGTATATTAAATGGTACGCACACTGTATATACAAGGCAAACACTCTATTTCTGCAACTGGCGCATATATAATTGCTTTTGTGTTAGTAAGAGATTACTTTGAGGCGTGGAAAGTTATTTGTCGCTGGACTGTTCATCGCTGATGATGAACATTTATGTTTTTCTTTCAGTCAGATTTCTTAAATTACAAAGTTTTATATTCCATTCTTCTACTGTACCTCAAATTTGTTGTAACTGGTGCATAATTCGTTTGTTGTTAGACAAGATATTGGTGGGGCGCGGCACGTTTATTGTTGCTGGAGACATCTATATATTAAATTGGTGCGTATCTGATGCTCTGACTGGTACGTGTTAATCAGATGTTCTAAATTCAATATTGAGGCCTATAGCTGCCGATACCGACACTTACCAACAATCAGGCTGTCTTCTATTTAGACTTCGGTCACTTTTCTTGCGATATTTGGTGTCTATTGCAACAACACACCCTAGATCCAAAACGAAAACTGATACACACACCTTTCATTATTTCCAATTCTGTTCATGCGAGAATCACGTCCAAACTGATCGATGCTTCTAAATATATGCACCAACTTTTTAACCGTAAAACAGAAAAGCAAGCAAGAACTTAAGCAAGAACTTAAGCAAGTCAACTGAATTGTATAAGATTGATTACTATTTGCATGGGCTCTTGAGCAAACAGACATATTCACGCTTTGCCCCCAACTTAATGGCGCTCGCGAACTAAACACGACAAAAGGCCAGCAGAAGGTCGAAAACTTTGGGGGTGGGGGACAGCCCAAAGTTGTGCCGATTGTGAAGATCACGCAAAATTAACGGAAGTGTATATGTGGGCATGCTTCCCCAGGAAATGTTTTAGAGTGCTTCTAGTGGCTTCTCATATCATGTTACGCACATGTATGTGCATGGCGCAGTTGAAAGAGCGCTTTAGCGGCAGAAAACACCGACTTGATCTGAGGGATCGGAGAGGGGAGAGGGGGTATGAACCCCCGGCGATAATAGTTAGTTGTTTGATCTCTATTTTCTGTGAATGAAATTGAAATTGCCATGCAATCAAAGATCTAGATGATGAACACCATGCAAGTCCAGTTTATACCGGCCAAGTGTGTAACTTTCTTCCTATTACAATAACATGCTAATGGTCTTCGCTTGAATCAAAGTGTGCTTGCTGCAAAGTTGCATGCACATCGCAGGATTTAATTTACGAGTTTCCATTTCGATCGATATATTTAAACCGATAACGTTAAGCAAGAAACATTTCTTGAACAAATTCATTACCTTTACTCCTACTGTTGAATGAATTGCAAACTCAGTTGACGCTTTTCCACTGGAAGACCATTGCTTCAGATACATGTAGAAGTGTTCTCCAGTCACTGATCCTAAAGAGACAATGTATGAGATACTACTTGTTGGTTGAATTCTCAAGTTTAGGGACGGATAATTTGGTATTGTGGGGTGGGAGTGGAAAAAATCAAATCAAATTCCAAGATCAATACCGGCACAAAAAATAGTTTGCACAGTACGTTGCTGTGAAGGATGATTTGTGGCTGTTTTGGGGTCAGTAACGAGGACAGACATACAACTCGATTTCCCCAGTGATCCTGATCAACGGTTGGGTCAGTGGCCGTCTCGTGTCTTTTGGCCGCCGTTTCCATTAATAATCAAGCAAAACCTGTAAAAAATTGCTACACAATTCGAATAAAAACTACATCTTTCTAAAAAATTCAAAATATAGCTTGCTCTCTAGTTTGACAAATGTTATTACTGTAATAGGAAGCATTTGGCAGATGTAACGCATGCTCTCATTGGTTAATTTGAGGACATGAAGAAACAGTGGAGAAGGACAGAGACGAAACAATAATCGTAGAAACACAGATCATTTTTCTGCCTTTCGCTGCCGCACTTCCCGTTTTAGAAATAGTTTTATCACCCAGAGTGTATCCCTTTTTAACAATTCTTCATTTTTAATCTTTTTAAATTATTGTAATTAACTATAAACTGAGCAATTCGGCATTGCTGCAATTCAATTTTTATTGTAAATAAAGATTATTATTATTTAAAAACAAAACAAAACAAAAGTCATCAAATCAAATGTATAAGTAATTGTCACCTGCTTGTGCATGTGATCAACGCATGGTAGAATGTATTGCATAGTTTCATTGCCGTTTATTTGCAGAATGTGATGTGTTGTCTGCCGCCAGCACAGGAAGAAGCCACGATTTGCAAGCCTCGGCATTCCTAACATTCCACAATTCGCTGAAGGGGGGTATACTACTCTCGGCAGAGTGAAATCTCTCAACTAATAAAAGACAAGAACTCTCAAAACACTCAAAGAGCAACCACAAGCAGCCCAAACTGAGAGTAAAAGTTTGAGAGGATCAGGTGTTTTGTTGGTTAGAGTCTTCTGCGGCAATTTATGAGACTTACTGTGGGAACAAACTTGGATTTCATTAAATAATGGAAACTTGGCGTAAATGACGAAACTAAAGCTTTCTTATCTCAGCGGTCGTGTTCTTGCGTCTTTTGACTGCGTTTTGGGCTATTTGGAGCTATTTAGAGCTGAATTTCATTTCAGAGTTCACCCCAAGTAAGCAGTAAGAAAAACTTAAAGGCTGGACACAGGTAGACCACGTGTAAAGGATATATATAGGCAAGTGTGTGAGCCGATATTAGAGCAAACAAGTGAGAAGGTCGGATTTACTTTAGTAATCGGTCTAAATATTTCCTTTCATACAAGGAGATTCACTAATAAATCATATAATAAGCAATAAACATTCAACACACCCTGTGGCGTTATCCTTGACTCAATTTGGGTTGGATCAGTTTGGCAATTTTGAGGACTTTTGTTGACACGAGTCGAACACTATTCATCATTTGATAAGTTCGAACCGATCACCACAGGAAGTTAGTTCAATAATTTCCATCTATAGCACCGTGGGTCTGGGTCATAAATCCGGCTTGTTTCAATTTTCTGAGATAAGGGAACGCAAAATCGAAATCAGATTGATCTTGCCTGCCGTGGCCGCTAATTGCGAACTTCCTTGGCGCTTAAAACAGATATTATCCTTAAAGTCAGATTTCGTTTAGTTTATAGGGTTTTTCTAATTTCAATGAAAAGTGGATTTCCCTTATGAAACGTCTAGGGCTGATCACTGCGCAGTTCGGGCAAAGAATTCTGGGAATCTCGTCTGTGGAGAAAGTACAAATTGGTCCCCAGGATAGGGTTTTCCGTGCAATGTCAAAATGGCTGAAGGTTGCTGCAAATGTGAAATATTTGTCGTTTCTTGACGTACTACTCGCACATTTCGTAGAATGGCTGGCCAGAGAAGAAAGGTTAGATAATGTTGCCAGTTATTTGTCACAAACCCTCAGCTCGTTGTTGTTGCGTACAGCACTCGAGTTCACACATTAAGTGGACCTCGGTATGCTGTGTTTGTATGGGAACTGAAGATATGTATGTATATGTGCATGTCTATGTGCGTGTGTATGTGAATGTGAAAGTGTCTGTGAATGTGCATGTGCATGTGCATGTGCGTGTGCATGTGCATGTGCTATGTGCGTGTGCGTGTGCGTGTGCATGTGCATGTGTATGTGTATGTGTATGTGTATGCTTATGCGTGTGCGTGTGCGTGTGCGTGTGTATGTGTATGTGTATGTGCATGTGTATGTGTATGTGTATGTGTATGTGTATGTGTGTGTGTGTGTATGTGTATGTGTATGTGTATGTGCGTGTGCGTGTGTATGTGTATGTGCATGTGTATGTGTATGTGTATGTGCATGTGCATGTGCGAGTGCGTGTGTATGTGTATGTGTATGTGTATGT
>JAOBYG010173865.1:0-10400 GCA_025403545.1 Epizoanthus stellaris
ACCTTGTTATAAGCAAATATCAGTTTTAAAAGCCGCTGTCTTAGAGCACAATAAAACCCTAAGCTTCTCTTGAGCAAATGACCTAATATTAGCCATAACATTTACTAAATATTTTCTCCAAATGAGATTCATATTCATCATCTTTTCTCTGCGATCTGGCGAATTTAATAGGGACTTTAAGCAGCTAGGACGGCAACGGTCATTAAGACTGCTGATGAAGTTCTACTTTCCTTTTTCCCCTTTGTTTTACGTGTCTTCCTTCATTTTTATTCTATAGGGAGGATAGGGGGGGCAGAGAGGCGGGGGGAAGAGGCGGGGAAGTCCCCACCGGTTGAGGTAAAAACTCGTACGTTATTGCTGCAATAACCAATATCCCAGTAATTGTAACCTAAAAAGTTAACTAACCTGGAACAGTTTGTCACACTAAGGGACGGACCATTTCAGAAAAGCCAAAAAAACGACACAAACATACAAAGACAAAGAGAGAGAAAGAGAGGGAAAAGATTAAAAAACGTGCAGGCCCATTCCAGGGCAAACAAACATTTGCTCACAAATCATTCCTCCACACCTCCCCCCCCCCCACCACGATATCAAATGTGCCGTCTCTAAAAGCCACTTTTCAGGAATCGCATGGGACATTGAAAATAGGGGTACCTGTCCGGTGCTCTTCATTCTCTGCCCCAGTAAAAGGCTCTGGTAGGGGATAAAATGGAACTCTTAACCGATGTATGTGCATCATATGTGCATCATATGTGCATGATATTATACAGGTGTTCCAGGATTTCGCCCCCCCCCCGTGAAATCGCCCCCCCTGCGAGATCCCTAGGGATATCGCCCCCGGGGCGAAATCCCTAGTGATCTCGCCCTCCCTGCTCGCCCCCCTCTAGGAATCTCGCCCCCTGCAAAAAAGATCATTTATCATGAGAAATATTCTTGCATTAAGGCTGCTGTCATGACCACGTCTGAAATATTTTTGAACAATTTATTCGATAGTCGAATTTCTGCAGTCAGATGCAAGTTGGTCTTATATTTTGAGCGTTCAACGATTCGCTGGCTTTCTAGTCTGCGTTGCCAAACGAGCGTTCAGCGGAAATCGAACACCGCGTAAATCTGTGAAATATTTTGAAGTTTGTGAGCTTTATTATATTTGATTCCCAAATAGTCCAGGCAATTTGTAGTTTGACCTGAAACTAATTGCAACAGAAGCTTTCTCTTCACAAATCATTTAGAATAAGTCTATAGATTAACATACTAAAAGTCCCAAAGAATCCAAGCACGGGAACATCTCGAAATTTGAGGTTGTTTAACTTACTCCAAAGTCGCGCTCTGATGCAACATGAAAACGAGGCTCAATACCGGAAGGTGCTTTTATTACGCTTATTTATCGCGAGAAATCCAGTAAATCTATTTAAAATGATAGAAAATGTACTTCAGTTGTGTCTTCAAGCTTACATTTGGTGTATGAAGCTGGCAAACTTAACAACCCCGCGTATGGGCGCAATAAATCCTTACAGGCAACATTTCGTATTCATAAGTTCACTTTTGACTCGGAAAGTTCTACATCAATAAATACTAATGATACTTAATTCTCAATCAGCAGATCACAGCAAGTTAAAAGGTTAAAAGCTTCTTAAGTTAATGTCACACTTTCGCCAAAACTTATATTTTATCTTTACTTGACGCTGCTATGCTATACTCCTATCGCTAATACTGGGAGTTTACAATACTAAATATTTGCAAATATTTACAAATAACTTCTTATGTTATGATATCTAATCATTGGACTCATCACTGTCATAATCAACAAGCTGATTGGCAGACGAATTAGTACAACTGGAGCCTTTACATTGACCACATGCAGGGGAGCACTCAAGGTTGTGCTTGCGGCAGGTGCATCTCCGACTGCTACAATCCGACGCACAGTTACATCTGACTAAGCGAAGCAGGGACTCCGGTGCAGGCGGCAAGTCGGTCATCACAGGGAGTAGTTGATCCTCGCTCACTTTCCATCCCCAGTCTTCCACTGACATGGCTCTGTCTTCACCTTTCCACTGCATAACTTGTAGGTACACCCGAAGGCTATGATACCTGGCTGCTGCTGAAGTAGGAGGCAGGGTCTGGGGCTGTATCTGTGATCTCTTGGTCGCCAGTTTCTCACAGTACCGTTGGTATCGTAAACTATCGAGTCCCTCTCTTGGCTTGCCATTGTAGAGGGATACCAGCACATTCTCACCTGCGGCCACAACGTCATCCACGGTGGAATGCGAGTCAAACACCTTTGCTTGCTCTCTAAAGTAGGCGGAGTTGATATATTTCTTGAGGGCCGCCCCCTTACCGATTCCATACAGGCGAGAGGTGGTGTCACATCCCAGAATGGCGTGAAGAAATAAGATACTTCTACAGACATCTTCACCCAACTGCTCCCTAACTTTCTTCATATTCCAGACGCGTCTTCTTGAGTTTGCCTTTGGTTCTGGCTTGAAGTAGAGGTCGCAGTCATCTGGACGGATGTAATAGCAGAGCAGCACAAGTAAATCTGTGTCGTCTCCAACAAGTATAGTGGTCCTTTCTCTGGCAGACTCCACAGCTGTCTTCACTATTAGAAGGTCCGCATCGCCCTTAGCGTGATATGTTGGACAGTTGTTCTTCTGAAGAAACTGGCTGAGCATATTTATAAATCGTTGCTTGTTTGTTGAATTGGAGAGGAAGTCATCCTTCTTTATAATTACTTTCATGCCTTCAGAAAAGGTCACAGTCGCCCCAACTTTTCCTGCTGCTCGCCTCTGCTGCGTCATACATTTTGTAGACATCTCGTCATAGCCATCAAACACGATGATAGGTTTCCCGTATTTTTTGGACACATAGCCGCAATACAAGTCACATACATCCTGGTAAGTTGCAGACCCTCGCTGCCACGGAACTCGGTGGATAAGAGCTCCGCCATCCAACACATATTGAACATCCGCTGTTGGTCCTGAACAGGCATCCGGTGACAATTTAGCCCATAGTGCATTCGCAAGAGCTGGTTTTTGCGGCTGCCGCAGCGTCAGAGGGGAATCAAATAGAGCAGTTGGGTAGCTGCACAGTTCATAGCGAAATAACGCCTCAAGGTCGTCTGAACTATTGCAGGCAATGATTAGTCTCTGAAACAGGAGTAACGGGTCTACCTGCACGTTGTCATTGTCAATCCTGACAGACAACTTTGAAGCAAAAGTGACAGCCTGTGCACTGCGCTTGAATGTGTAATCTGCAACGGATTTTCCAATCATGGATGACAATATCTTCTCCCCAGTGGTTCTGGCAGCATCAACATTCACAGCACTCTCTGCGTGTACCCCGTTCATGATGTTCGTCAGGTTAATGTCGGGCGTGAAAGGATTTCGGTCAGCCAGAACCGCGAGAGTGGTAAGTGTGTCCTTCATATCGCGCTTTTGTCTGGCGTTTGTAATGTCCTTGATCTGCTCACCCGAGTTGAATTGCACACCTGTCAGCTCTTGCATTGCCCGGTTTGTTTCGGCACAGGCTGGCATGGAGAGCAGCCAGGTAAGCCGCTGTTGTTCTGTCATCCCCCTTCCTCTGGTCAAGCCCCCGCTACTCTTCAGGCTTCTCATCAGTACCTGTTCTATCACTAGATCTGTTGACAGGCCTGCCCACAAGCGATCACTTCGTCTCACTACATGAAGACCCGATAGGAAATCATGATACACGTCTGGATGGTCACTCTGAAGATTGTTCATACATTGCAGATACAGTTGTGCACACTTGACGTACAGGTTATGTCCTGACGCGGCAAGGTATGGAAGCATTTCTGACACCGCTTGACAGTGGAGCTCCCAGTTGGCTGTGCGTTCTGCCTTGATGAAGGTGCGCAGTATGTCAACCATCTCCATGTACTGTAGCCATAATGAGGCTGTGCGGCTTGTTTCTTTGATTGATTGTTGCCAGCTGCGGACACATTCTCGTATAACGGTGAGGATATTTGCAGCACTGACGTCCACTGCAGACTTCTTCTTTTCCATCATCTCTTTCAACAACACGCGGGCCTCCTCAAGTTCCGGTAATTCCTGTGTGCTTCCCTGGTGAAAGACATTGTCTTCTGCTACAATCTCGTCGTGGGCTGCAAAATGAAAAATAATCAATCGATTTGATGAGATTTACATATTTAGGCCATTTAAAAAATTCCTGGCTTATTATCAGCGCGCGTATCAATTTTATCATCCGCACTGAACTTTTTTCTCATTCTCTAAACGTAATAACCATATATGAAAATAAGAAAACTGATATCAGATGGTAATTTTTTGCCTCACTTTTTCGACGTTCACCACTGAAAGTTGCACTTTATACATAAGAACGTACACTGATAGGTGTTACACAATCAGAATAGGATAATGCAAGACAAAAGTAATAGAAAATTTTGTGAATCCAGTTACGATTTGCAAGCAGCGTGAAGCTGTAATGTTCGTGCAAATATGTACGATTCCCATGTGACTCCGTTGTCAGAAAGTTTCATGAATGTTTTCTCATATCAGTTGTTAGTTAGAAATATTGATCATGTTGATCAATGTGCAATACACAGGTATAACTGTCAAAGTCTGTCACAGTTTCATTTTCTGTTTGTTTTACAAAACATAAAAAACAAAAATAAAAACCTCCTGCCCGCACCAAAGTTTTGAAAATATTGATGACAAACCAGGATATCTTCTAAGTGGCCTAACACTATGTTCAACTACTCTATAGTGTCATCCAATGTTCAACTGTTTAAAAATTCTCTTAAGACGTTTTTATTTAAGAAAATTTATTTTTAACTTATCCTAAGATTTTTAACACTTTATATGTAAACGCATAAGAATCTATTTTATGCGTACTAAGAACATTATTATTATTATTATTATTATTATTATTATTATTATTATTATTATTATTATTATTATTATTATAGTGAAAATAACTTACTGCTGTGTGTGTTCTGCGGATGAGCGACGTCCATTTCGGGGGCAATAACCTCATCGTTAACTGCGGGCTCATCTGAACTTGGATCACTTGATTCGTCTGCAACAAATATTGAAACAACATTTGTACTCTAACATAATAATAGTATTAATAATTTTCATATATACATGTCTATCTAAAACCTATGAAATGATTCTAATAAAGTACTTTTGACTTAGGAATTTATTAATTAAACTACAAATCAACTTACTACTCTGTTCATCCCCTGGGTAAGAGGCATCATCTTCATCAATGTTCTGGTCGCGCACTGCGGGGTATCAATAATAATAAATAAATTTAAGCGATACATCAATGCAGCACATCAAAGAAAAACAGCTACTCACTTGTTACTACACGAGTAAAATCGTACCTGTATGTTGAAGATGTGGAATAGGCACATCAAGAGCTGCCGAGTAAAGTAGCGCATTCAGAGCAGCGTCGACGATGAGATGCGCACGAACTGCGCGTGCAATAGCTTTTCCGGTCAATATATGGTCAACAGCATTTGACGCATATGTTAGTTCCAACAGTTCTCTCAACCCCGATCCCGCCATGAGATGGCCAATGCTGCCAAGAAAGCTCATTTCTGTGTGAAACCCGCCCAAACGCACGATTACTCTGCGTAAATCACTATCAACTGGCTCGGACTGGATTATGTTGAACGCCTTCCACCACAAGGGCTGGTCGAATGTGATGATCGGAGTTGTGATATTGTAGCGCTGCGCATGTTCCGACACGAACTTTAGGGTTGAGTAGATGCATGTATTGTCACTCGGGTTCATATCTATCATGGGTAGAAACATTATCGACGACTTCCCCTTGTGGCTGCCTTGATGGACAGACTGCATCATGCCAGCCCAAGCTGGACGCGCAGTGCCAAACAACAGAGACATCTTCCATAGGATGTCTAGATTAGCCATGGGGTCTACTACTCTTGAAACCACTAAGTTATTGTACTTGATCTCCACTTGTGTTAGTCTTGGTTCAGTTGGCGGATGTATTTCGACTTTTCCTGCTGTTGAGATGTCTTGAGGACTCACTGTTCGTCTGGGGACACATCTGGTTTGCTTTGTGCCAGGAGTAATGGTAGCAATCATACCCATGCCGTGAAAGGTGTCGTTCCCGTCAAGTGTCCGAATGTTGTGGTCCACATTGTCAGCTACGTACTGCACAAACTCTCCATTGTAAGATGGTATATCAGTTCCATGATCCAACGCAGCATTCTTGTTAAATAATTGCACTTCCTGGTAGGAAGAGCAAAATCCATGGCGATGGAGAGTGTCTATTAAGAAACGCGATGCAAAGTTATGGTGCATCTGCACAGCTAAACCAATTTGTAATGGTGCAAGAATAACTCGCGGACGCGCGGCCTGTACAATAGCTTGTCCAATCGATGCTACCTTAATGTTCTCTTTGTCAACCAGAATACTCTCTAGAAACAACTTTAGAGTCGCCGAAATAAAGTTCACGTTTGTCTCGGCTTCCGTCTCGATTAAAGGGTAGCTGTCGTTTGATGTCTCGATTAATTTAATGTCATTCTTGATCAACCTGGCTGCAGTTTTGATTATCTTCAACTTTTCCGTTTCTAGATCGACATTCTGCTGTTCATGAAATTCATGTAGAATAGCCGCTGCTGTGCTTCTGAATGTTACAACATTCGGCTTCCCGTTGATTTCAGCTATAATTATTTTACCCCCGAAGTGCTCCAGGAGCTTCGCCTTCATGTGGATATGGCTGTATGCCACAGATCCCGAGTCGCAAAGATACTCCTGCATTTTGCCTATAAGATCACGTACAGTTACCTGCTCGTCATCGTTTTCTTCAATAAATGTTGTCACCTTAAGAAAAGCTTCGTGTTTTTCTTCATCATGTGGGCGGCCGATTTTTCTCTTTTTTTGAACAGGCTGTTCTGTCGCATATATTTTTGGCATGTGCTTTCCTGTGCGGAAGTTCACACTACATGTTTGATGGTAAACAGCACCAGCCGCAGGCAAATCGTGGACATGCATGATTCTTGCTTGTACGAGTTCAGCCCATGCATCCCCCCTTTCTGAACATATGTCTAGCAAGTTGTTTTTGGTTTCAGTGGTTGCAACCCTGAATGCATCTGCTGATCTTTTCTTATGTTCTTCCCAGTCCATTTTTCCTCCACAATAGAAACAATCGGTTATGAAGCTAAATGACTCTTCTGCCTTTCGAAACAAACAGCGGCGGTTACTTGATGTTTTTGCGCTTGTGATTTCGTGTCCTTTAGCCTGAGAAATGTTGCTGGGGTGACAGTATGCTCGGCGGCAAATCTGATGTACTTGTTGCCCGGGAACAGTTTGGATGATGTCACTGCGTTCTGCACTTGCCCAGTTTATGCCGACACTTCCCTTCTCCCGAAGAGTTACAATGTCGTCATCAAGGGCTTTCTTGCAAATAACACAAGTTATTTGGTCATCCATTCTAGGATATTAGTTAGTCTGAAAAAATTGTATATAAATTAGACTAATAGACTCGATATTTAATAACAGTTCTGCCATTCCTGTTACACTGGCAAACTGACAAAGGGAAACTTTCTATGCACGTGTCTCAAGTGATATGCAAAAGTCAGGATTCTCAGAACATTCGCTTTAGATAAACTTGGAGTGAGACTTACCTGGCTGAACATTGAAGTTTCGATCTCTCAAGCCATTCTGTGCGACAAATTAACCACACAGTAGGATAGACGATGAGCACTCCGTAGTGAAGCGAACGATCGGTATAGCGAACATGAGGGAGTTTGAGCAACTATAGGACAGCAGCGTCGACAAAGACGGCGCAAGACAATAGCTGTAATTACACAATACGATAAACTGCACGTAAGAATGTACCAAGTTGACCACCTGTCAACCGTCGTCTTCAGAAAAACAACATGAAAATCATAAA
Source organism: Epizoanthus stellaris (assembly GCA_025403545.1). Taxonomy (NCBI): domain Eukaryota; kingdom Metazoa; phylum Cnidaria; class Anthozoa; order Zoantharia; family Epizoanthidae; genus Epizoanthus; species Epizoanthus stellaris. The sequence goes on from JAOBYG010173865.1 coordinate 7,900, forward strand.
TCTTGGGTCGTGTAGACAACATAAACATAGAAATAGAAATTATCCTGTTGTCAGTTTGGCTGAAACCTAGGGTTTCTACTTTCTATAATTCGCACTCCTTCAAACAAGGAAGAACAAAAAACTAATGTGTGATTAAATAGGGAAAAGATATAACAAAAAGTGAAATTTCAGCACCCCTCATCATAGGCGTTGCTGTCCTAGCTGTTTAAGGCCCCTTCAACAACAGAGCGTTCCTGTCAGCCTGTTGCGCCTGAGCTCGCAAAAGTGTTTGCAATGTTTTATTTTCTCCACACTAATATCAAGCATCGACCTTTAGTTATGTCTCATCCTCTGAGTTACCTGCAAATTTAAGTCAAATACGCCTTGTGTTACAAGTTATAAGCATCTGGTCTTAATGTTAGTCGAGTCCTTCTCAATTTGTATTTTTTTAATTCCAACGTTTTGGGATACAGCTCTTGATACCCTAAAATAATATTTTAGTAACAGAAAACATTAAAGACACAAAATGGTTGGAGTTCAATTGTTTTTTTGGCAGAATGAGTACCTTTTTATGCGCGTTATAATAAAGTTGTTGATTTAGCCTCGTTTCCATGCAGCGCTTTAGTGGGTCATATTATATCCCGTTTTTAAGCAACTTCCCCTATTGGGACTTTTTGGGACTTTTGATATGTTGTAGAGGATAAGTTTCTGAGTTCAAAACCGTTGAAATACCTTCTGTTGCAATTAGTTTCAGGTTGACCTATTTTTTTCCATAAAATGCCTGGACTAAAACGAAACAGTCCGTGGGCAAAATCCCGGGGGGGGGGGCGAAATCCCTGCAACACCGGGAACTTGCTGTGAGGTGCTGTTATGGAATTATAACTTCTGAAACCAAAACTTTAAAATATTTGAGTACGAAATTAAGCTAAAGCTTCTTATATGTCAAATTAATCGCCAACGGCAAAGATTTCGCTCAGGTGCCGCTTTAAAAGGTAGGTTGACCTCGCAATATCTCCATACTAGACTTTCGCTCGAGGTGAAAAAGTCCAGTTTCTTCCACGTACTTGTGTCAGCAACGGTTACTATTCTTTAAAATAATCGTGCATGGTGTTATCGATCTTTGTTTCTTCGCATTGTTTCACCAATGAATAATAAATTACCGGCATCATGGAACTTTTAAAGCAAATCTACATTCAACATCTTCCGAGAACAAGGAATGGAGTCGAAAAGTCAAGTCCTTTGGGGTTTTTTGACACCTTACGGCAACAGCTAATTTCCATTTGATTGAATGGAATACTGTGGGATAAGATGTGCGATAAGATTGTGGAAAACAAAAGCGTGTACTGAATCTACAACGTAGTTAATAAACTTTTAAATAACAAATCACAGAAGTATTTAGCATGCAAGTGTTCTCTGTGCCCAAGTATTCATTCTATTCAATTGAAGAATCCTTTGCGATCGTAAACCATTCAGAAGACAATTGATTTATTTGCCACAATAGCTATGAACATGGATATGGGAAATGTGATTGGTGAAACAGAAATGTGTGCGCATGTGTGCAAACACAAAATCCTTTCTCATGCATAATCAGTATGTACGTACATTACTTGAGAAGCTGAACCGTTACAGAACGAAGCATGGAAAATTCAAAGTTGGCGTTCTTCAACCCAGTGTCAAGTAAAGTGAACTAACAAAGATCCTATGCTCTTGGATAGACTAGCAAGTTCCAATTATCGGCACCGAACCAGGTTAGTTCGAAGTTATGATAATTTAATGGTTTACGGAAAGACCGCGAAATTGTTGAAAAGTTAGAGTTTTGTGAGCGTATTGACTAGTCGTTCGGATATTCCAGTAGTTGCATAGTTTGAAAAATCGAATAACTTTTATAGTTTATAGAATTTGCCATTAACTGCATTTCGTTTTTCACAGCAGAAGCTGTTCAAGCCAAGGAAACTCGTGAGGACAGCCAGTCACCCTGCGAACAAGTACTAAACCCATGTATCTTATGGCAATGTCTTGAAGTCTTTTGAAATAGCGATAAGTGTCGTATTATTTCTGTACGTTACAAGTTTTATTTCATCAGAAATGACTATTTATAAAATGTTACTTTGCTAGAAGATTGCCCGATCATTTAATCTTTAATCAAAATAGACGCGGAATGTTTCCTATATATGTCCCGCGCGCTCAATGTTTGTAGTTTTGGACTTGTAAAGTAAGATTGTCCTAAAGTATTGCGTTACTTTGATCAGAACTACTGAAGAACAAATTAATCAAATGTATTCTACGCTATTTAGGTGTAATAAATTTGACTTTATTAACTCAAAGTTGTTGGTGTTCTTTTTTACCCGAAATGGAAGGACATACCTGACACAAAAACGTTCAATTTGTTTGTATTTATCCGACCTTGGGGAGTGGAAGTTAGGAACTGGTCACAGAATATAGAGGAGACAGATGGATTAGAAATTATTTTGCGGTTTAAGATTCCTTCTTGCAGGCAAATATTTTAGGCACCTACTGAAACT
>JAOBYG010173976.1:0-10399 GCA_025403545.1 Epizoanthus stellaris
CCCCTACGGGCCTGCAAGAGATACTAACGATACGTCTGATGAGAAAAAGAACGCTGAAGAACAAAAGCTAGGCACATGTTACAACAAAGTGATAGCAAACGAGTTTTCCAGAGACACAATTTTCAACTGGACAGTTACATTGATTTGTTCCCGTTTGTGTACAGAAAGTTAGCCCAATAATAATATTTTAAAGAAAAATCGAGTTTTTAAGGTTTGCGCGTTATTATCAATAAATGAAAATTTGTGCTACAAATAATTTCAACGTGGAAATCCCACTCCTCCAGAAAGACAAAACAAAAAAATCTACATTGCATGAATGTAAATTGCAAGAGAAGGAGTCTTAAGAGTTGAGGAAACTAAGCCATTTTAAGACTGTAGACAAAACAGAATTAACTACCAATTTGTTTCCTCAAATATTGACATATTAAGAAAATTTGAATACCTTAGAGAACGCGCGATAAAAAGTGTAATCCTTCATTAAGTAAACATGAGCCATGTACCAAAGGACTTCAGTCGATGGCGACTTCAGTGAATTTGAATTACAAAACAACACCTGGCTTTGTGCAATATCTTTTAAGAGATCCAAAGTTTTAATTAGATGATGGCTTCACGGGTAACTTTATAAACTAGCCAACTGCCCTAGAGAATCTGACACAAAACGTAATGGCAGGTTCTCAAAAATAAAATAACTTACCGGAGAACTAATTATCTTAACTCGTTCTGGAGTTGAACTACATGATATGCTTGTTGGTAGCCAAACATTGTAAGAAGTCTCATGAAGGGGGTCCAAATACAAAGGAACGACAAACGAACTGCGGAGGTTTAGGTAGACGCAGAAAGATAGACAGACAGACAGACAGATGTAAGTAGAGACAGTGGCGGCAGATGGACAGATAAAGACGGAGCTAATCAGTGAGAGGAGGACAGACAGACACATTGAGACAGAGAAACACAGACTGACAGAAATAGAGACAAAGGGAACGAAAAACAGAGACTCAGAGACAGAGAGACCGCTAGGGAGAAAGAGTACTTCCTCGGGTCACTAATATTACCCCCCCCCCCCAGTTTCCACACCTCCTTGTCATTATAAAAAATGCTTACTCTGCAATTGAACAGCTGCATGTGTCCCAGCGACTAAAGCAGACATATGCGGAGGTTTGGGAGTGTTCCACTAGTCTGCTCCAATCAACGATTATCAGAGCCTGTGCTTCACTCCGGTTTCTGTAGTATGAAACGTCTACGAGTCAGTACTACTCCCCTACCTCTCCCCTCCCCACCCACCCATTATACTAGCAAGAATTAACAGAAGCTGTAATTTATTCACGATGGACACGTTACAGAACACCTTTAGTGCTTTATAAAGTATTGAAAACTTGTATGGACAACTATTTAGGGTACATTTAACTGTGTTTTAACCCACTGCAATCAAGAGTGTAGAAAAATGCAAAACTAAAACATAACCCTTGACCTTAGCAGCAAAAATATTAAATAGCAACAAACTGATCTGAAACACTTTCGTGGAATTTGCAATTGATGTGAAGATAGAGTTTTTCCAGGTAACATTTGGGAGTAAATAGTGAGAAAAGGCTGATGGCCATAGAATGCTTCACGCTCGTATTACAAAGCTCATCGCATTCTCTTAAAACAAAATACTGAGGCGGATCCGGGGGGGGGGGGGTGATTCGGTCGTACCCCCCTCAGCTTGAAAACACGTTTCTAGGAACCTTAATTTTCAAACTTTTCTGGGGAAGCATACCCCCGAACCCCCCTAGAAACTCAAGAATCCAACCCCCTCGCGCCATATCCTCGATCCGCACCAGAAATACATACGCCTCAGATTGTTTTATTCTATAAATAATGTTCTTTTGCTATCGGCACTGAAATTGCACTGCTTCTTTTATAACTGCACTGAAAGTGAAACTGCATCAACGACTCAAGGTTAACTCGGGAAGTTTAGCTTCGAATTTATGAACATTTAGTGAGTAGTGTGTATTAGTCTATACGCTTGCATTCAGTAAGTGGATTCCAATGCTGGCTATATAGTTTTACATTATTTCGTACTTTTTTTAAGTACCTTTAAGTACTTAACAGTCATTTGAGTGACGACGGCAGCACAGAGAGAAAAATGCCAACAATTTATATCAAGTTCCAAATAGCTTCGCCTTCTGAAATGATCTGTTTTAGTTTCTGAGCATGGAAACTGCACTGGTGTACGTGACTTCCAACGTGCATCTTGTAGTTAATAAAATTATGTCTAGTTGTCTTTTAGATTCAAAACCACTCTAAATGATAAAGCAGATGGTTATAGGTATGTTTTAAATGGTCGGAACGAGTTGAAAATCTTTTGCTCTCAAATATAGTAACACATTATTGAAATAGATAAGTCATAATGTATTATCGTCTAATGTTTAATAATTGCATCCTATTCTAAATTGTCACTGTTCCGGCATGGGGGTTATAATCTTCGTGTGACACTGAGGCAGGGTGAGTCATTACGATTTAAAGCTGAGAAACGTTTGCCGAGAGACTCAGAGAGAGGTCTCCCCACCCTTAGCGTCCATTTACTGCATTACGAAATAAGGGAGAATGATTTGCGGACAAAATATTTTTTTTTCGCCCTGGAATGGGCCTGCAACATTTTTTTTCGCTTTTCTCCCTCTTTAGTCTTTGTCTTTATAATTTTTTTTGCTTTTCGGCTCGTGCAAATATTTTTTTTAAATTTAAAAAAAAAATTCAAATGGTCGGCCTTTAAGAATATATTATTTTTTTAATAACAAGCTTTAAAAGCGATGTGTCTAAGTGCACTGCACCTTGACTATTACACATTTATAAGTAATTTATATTCTTAGAATTTTTGATGCAACAAACTGCGTCGAATATAAAGTGCTGCAAGCTAATTGAATATATACAAATTTGAGAAAATGACAGACTTTATACCTACATACTGAGAACAACGAATACCGAATAACTAATGGTGCCAAACAAGAAATGCACAATTGCAGTAAAGTTTGGATTTTCATTTTTTGTTTATATATATTTTATTACTAAGACGTTAGCGCGTAGCGACGGCACTCTGTTAACAGCCAGCAGAGGCGCATTCAGAATACAGAGATTAACATGGTCATTAGTCAGTAATGCTTTTAGCCGAACATTGTTAAGTGCGTTAAGAACCTCAACATAAACACAGCAGCTATTATCAGTCCATCGCCGGGCCGAAAACGGTAATACGCGTTTAGTTATAAATTGTTTCATTTTAACAACGATGCCATGCAGTATATCAAGCGAGTACCCGTCAACAGCTTGTAACTGTAGTTAAACTATTCATTTATTTTCCTCTCTACTTTATAGCTTTTTTTATCTTAAAATCCGATAGGGCAGTGTAAGTATTGTAACAAAAGGCCGAAAGCCCACTAACTATTTAATAATTAATAATTTTCTGGATTCAAACGCCGTTGCATAGCGATCAGCAGAGTTCTGAAAATATTCTAATTATAAAGTATTATTTATCAATGTCGAAAACAAGCTGCGTTCTATTGAATACGATGTTTCTAGCCGTTTCGTTTTTAAACATCAGTAAACCGATTGTTTCTGTCGACCAAACAGAGATAGCGTACTACTACTATCAAAGAGGGTATAGTTTTAGTTGGTTGAAATAGTTTCTAAAAAAATGTCTTGCCTAGGAACACTGCAACATGTAGGAAATGTAGTTATACTACAACACCGAGATTTGAAGTGACGAACTAAAAACTCAATAACTAATACAACAAAAATAGATTTATTTTGCACATCATAAATCGTGACCGATATCACCCGCAATTGAGGATATTGCATTGAGTGAAATAGTGAAAATCGATTTCAATAACTGAATAAGTCTTGACATATTCCGTCGGCGGATGATTCACTGAGTTATAAAGCCTGGCACGTTATTCTAATCGTATCGAGTTATATCGTTTGTAATCTTATTCTAGAATGTTCACTCCCAAAATAAATCACTATTTTCTTTGCTGTAGGCAAAACGTTAGTCCATCGCCGTCTTCTTGAGAATTGACAAAAAATAGCAGGTGTTTCCACTCTGACATTTGATTGACACTTGATGCATTCTAGCACTTTGGATTGGTTTCCTCGACCAATTACGGGTGATCCCGGTTCTTTTCGACTGATCGTCATCAAATAGTATTTTACAGTAATAATTTGTACGGGACCCATCGAGCAAAAGATAGCTTAGCCGTGAAATTGTGTCTTGCAAGCTCGAAAGATCATTTCGAGGAACGGGACTACACGAGTTAACTGTTTATTTCAGCAGAAAAGCAACACACGCCTTCAGCAATGTATTTACTCGTCATATAAATACAATGTCTGTTAAATCTACTTCAAATATCCGTGGTACAAGCATATGATGACCTGTTAAGTTTCAGCTCTCTGTAGGGTCTCTTTTCAATATCGACAACAGTGAAAGTACTTCAAACATAATGCCTGTCCGCCGAGGACGCTTTGCGCCGCAGAACACCTTTCTGGAGACGATAGCTCAGAAATTCGATCGAGGCAGTAAGTCCATTTATAACTTCTTTAGCACTTATGAGCACTGCCAGTTACTAGCTTCAGTAGACTTTTTATTATTTCTTTTCCACGGAGAAATCGATAACTTATTCTCCCGAATGACGATATGTAAGCCGTTGTTTTGAGTTTCATTATCTTGGCATTGCTAAATTGTGGTTTCTCTGTTTTTTTTACAGACAGCAACTTTGTGTTGGGAAGTGCACAAGAGAAAAACGACTACCCTATTGTGTACTGTAGTGATGGCTTTTGTGAAATTACTGGATTTTCACGGAGTGAACTGATGCGACGAAGCTGCACGTGTGCATTTCTCTATGGCATTGAAACGGATCAGGAAGATATCGAAAACATTCGAAAATCTTTCAAGGCGCAAATGGACCTCAAGAAAGAAATTCTCTTTTATAAAAAGAACGGTAGGTAAATTAGAAAACATCCCATACAATCAAATATTATGTCAGATGCAATTCAGTACGGGTCAAAAACTGTCGGATATGTACTGTACAGTGCGCACGTGTATCGAGTTGGGTGGCCCTCGAAACAAACCGCATAGATCAAATCAGCCGATCTTAAAATGTATATGTCTTCTTGTTTATTTTTTTATACACCGCAAAAACCTGCTGCTGGATTAAAACTATGGCGAAATGGAGCTTATACTATTAAAGATCAGTGTATCCTATAGCTGGTTTTCATGTTTATTTTTGTTTTGGCCGCAATCTGCCGTGGGCAATCTCTGTCCCTTTTTCGACATCGTCTTATTGTCTTGGACTACTAGGAAGTTGCAATTAAGTCGCAGGATTTATTGCCAATGGTATTACGAAATAAGCGAACACACTTTCTAAAATTTACATACAAGTACATATACATATTGTTTTCAAGCTGGTTGATTTTTATAATCAGACTTTTTGCTAAGACAGAGAACACTAGAATCATCATAAATAATATATCATGGCCCTTTAAACCCCAGGTACATAAAAACAACCGATATTTTGGCATCCAAGATCTGTTGGGCCACAATTACGATTCTTTGACTTCTCTCAATAGAAGAGATTAGGCTTTTAAAACTAAAAACTGTCCTTCAACTGGTAGCAACTGTGCATAATTGGAATAAATTTCAAATTCAATGATTGAAAAAAACATTAAGTCGCGGGTGAAAAAATTACAGTGATTGAAAGACAGTGATGATGAACAGTTGCTGTCTGAAACTGGTGTGAAAAAGTAATGTTGTATTATCTATCTCATCTTGCGGCAAATAACCAAACAGACTAAAATCGCAGTAATATGTTGTTACAGTGACGTGCAGGAGATGTCGAAGGGTTAAAAAATTCAATTGCTAATCACTTGCCACTGATCAAGCAATTTTTAAATCAGATCATTATAAAAGATGCAACGAATCGCGTCAGCTCTGCTAGGCGCTTGCCAGATTATTTGGCGTAACACCTCTGAAATTATCTGTCTTTTATTACTATTATCCACTTTGTATGACTATTAGGGAAACAGCTTTGGTTGTTAATTTTTCAAATACAAAAAAATGATAGAAATGTGTGAAGTTTTCCAAATCCAAAGTACATTGAACTGAAGCTAGTCAAGGAAAGCACGAACTTTAAGTTTAATAAACCGCATTTCTATCCCTTAACTAAACCGCAACTTGACAACTCCACTCGCGTTTTTGGCATTTGTAAGTTATTAAAGAAGCGTTGTAAGCGGTTTGAAATGGGATATGTATGATGATCAATAATCTATCTCGGAAACTGCTTTGATTCCCTGCTTTTGTTTATTGCCTGAAGCGGAAATAAAGTAAAAACAAGGCAACTCATGAATTAAAGGCCAGCTGATTTCGCATCCAAACACTGTTAGCAACATTTTAGACTACGTAGTCTATACAATCTTTCACGGACACACTGAATTGAATAGAAAACACGCATCAGTACTAAACAAGGCAGTGCAGTTTCTTTAATTTTGAGAATACGTTCCTTCGTCGATCATTAAACAGTTCAAGCTCTACAACATGGCAGCACAACTTTGTTCTACTCCTAGAAATTCTTCAATCACATACAAAAGCAGCAATAATGGATTATTGGTCGTACTACGGTGATAAGATATATACTCTCCCTCTCTTTCTCTCTCTCACTCTCACTCTTGTCGCGCTAGCGTTCTGTGTCAATTTTCTTCATTTCAGGAAAGTGGAAATATTTGTTTTTCTTAAGAACCGAATCAATATACAACTCGTTCCGCAAACTTACACCTACTTTGCCGCAAGCATAGTGCATGACATTGCATTGAATATTCCACGCGACTGATCGGGAAAATTAGCGAGTTGTTCCGTCAACATTACACTGCCTGAGACAAGGCAATTAGTCAAGTAAGTACGACAATTTTCAGTGTCAAGCTCAAAACAATTTTGGATTTGCCAACGAAATATCCAACAATAGATATCAGTTGACGGAACCGCTAGTTATTTCACTGCTAGGCAGTTGTCTGCTCTACTAATAAAAATAACTTCTGTCATATGCATATTTTTAAAGAGGGTTCAGATCAAGAAAAAATTGAACAAAAAACAAACGACTATTTCGGCAGTAATCGGGCAAAAATGACACATAACCTAAAACCGGCAAATCCGTGAAGTAATTACTGCAAAAATCTTAAAACTTTAATCGCTTTAAGACTACTGCAAAAATCTTAAAACTTTAATCGCTTTAAGACTACTGCAAAAATCTTAAAACTTTAATCGCTTTAAGACAAGCCAGTTGAATAACATACCAAGTACTTTGAATTAGTTTGTCAAAACTTCAATCATAACAAGCTGTGACCAAGACAAAGGGATTTCAGTTTTAAGAGTTTATTAAAACTTTGACATCAACGGCTAGTCGAGCAATTAAATTTATTTTAATATTCCATCATTTGGTTTTATTTTACGATATTGGGAATATCGGGGTTTTTTTTATTTTGCGACAGGTGAATAAAAAATAAACAGAGATTAATATCTCGATCCTTTATCGAAACTTCATTCAATATTCAATGTTCAAAGGCCGTAACAATAACTTCAATACATAGCAAAACGGATAGAGCGACTTTCTAATTACTTTACAGGGTATAGGAAGTGGAGATCCCCAGTAACTTAAGAATATTACTTAATTTCGAACAGCTCGCATCGGCTTAGGCAGTCCATGTAACAACAGATATAAATGGCGCTCTTGTGAATGGTGAATATTCATCGATTAACAGACAGCTTTGAAAGACACAGCCGTCGCAACATGAAATAATTAATCTCGAGAAACTTGTTAGTGGCACTTAGTTTAGTAAGTTATGCCCAAGTACAAAGATCATGCACTTTGTGACATGTTGATTTTTGTTTTGTTTCGGAAACTTTGGTAGTAATTGAAACCATGTTTTCGCTGAATGATTTTGAATTAGCTGGCGACACATTTTGGAAGTTGTCGCTCGCCCCATCACCTGCATGTTGCTAATAGCATGTGTAAGTGTCAGTTTCTCAGCTATAGAGTAGCGACAGTAGAAATTTGTTTTACTGAAATACTAAGTAGCAAGATCCAAACACTTTTCTTTACACACCGACTTTGTAAACAGAGAAATTAGCTTAGAAGTTTAAATGGCGGATATTATTAAGAAAAACTCATTGAAACTGTCTTTCTGATGTGCCAAATCAGATGCCATTTTAATTTTAGTTTTATCTAAAACTATGCAACTTAGAGAGATGGATAGATATTTTGAAAAGGAAACTGAGATAGTAAGTGGTTGTACTGTAAACTGTGGGATGCCACAATTCTAGGATGCTCACTCATGTCCAGGACTGCCCTGCGAAGTCCCTGCTATCCTTCGAGAATCCCATGTCTCCAATGTATCCCCCAGACAACCCCCTGAAAATCTCCTGTTTCCAAAGTATTTGCTACACACACCTAGAAATCCCCTTTCCCAAAGTATCCCTAGACACCCCTGGAAATTTCCTGTCCCAAGGTATTCCTAGATATATCTGGAAATCTCAAGTCCCAAGGTATTCCTAAATACCCCTGGCACTCTCCTGTCCCAAGGTATCCCCAGATAGCCCTGGAAATCCCCTGTCCCCAAGGTATCCTCAAACTATCCCCTACAAATCCCCTAGCTTCCCACACGTATACCTTTTACATTCCATGCATGATCTTTTGGCATCTCTTTGTAGTATACTTAACAATTATTCCCTAGATATCCCTGGAAATCCCCTGTCCCAAGGCATCATTAGATACCCTCTGGAAATCCCCTGTCCCAAGGTATCCCTAGATAGCCCTGGAAATCTCCTGTCCCAAGGTATCCCTAGATATCCCTGGGAATCTCCTGTCCCAAGGTTTCCCTAGATATCTCTGGAAATTACCTGTCCCAAGGTATGCCTAGATACCCTCTGGAAATCCCCTGTCCCAAGGTATCCCCAGATAGCCCTGGAAATCTCCTGTCCCAAGGTATCCCTAGATAGCCCTGGAAATCCCCTGTCCCTTGGTATCCTTAGATATCCCTGGAAATCCCCTGTCCCAAGGTATCCCTAGATACCCTCTGGAAATCCCCTGTCTCAAGGTATCCCTAGATACCCTCTGGAAATCCCCTGTTCCAAGGTATCCCTAGATATCTCTGGAAATTCCCTGTCCCAAGGTATGCCTAGATACCCTCTGGAAATCCCCTGTGCCAAGGTATCCCTAGATAGCCCTGAAAATCTCCTGTCCCAAGGTATCCCTAGATAGCCCTGGAAATCCCCTGTCCCTTGGTATTCCTAGATATCCCTGGAAATCTCCTGTCCCAAGGTATCCCTAGATACCCTCTGGAAATCCCCTGTCCCTTGGTATCCCTAGATATCCCTGGAAATCCCCTGTCCCTTGGTATCCCTAGATACCCTCTGGAAATCCCCTGTCCCAAGGTATCGCTAGATAGCCCTGGAAATCTCCTGTCCCAAGGTATCTCTAGATATACCTGGAAATCCTCTGACCCAAGGTATCCCCAGATACCCCTGGAAATCCCCTGTCCCAAGGTATACTATATACCCCTGGAAATCCCCTGTCCCTTGGTATCCCTAGATATCCCTAGATATCCCTGGAAATGTCCTGTCCCAAGGTATCCTTAAATATCCCTGGAAATCTAGGGGTATCTAGGGATACCTTGGGACGGGGGATTTCCTAGATATCCCTGGAAATCCCCTTTCCCAAGGTATCCCTAGATACCCCTTGAAATCCCTGTCCCAAGTATACCTTTATACTCTCTGGAAATCGCCTTCCCCAAAGTATTTCCTAGACATACATACCTGGAAATCCCCTGTCCTAGAGACCCTCTGGAAATTTCCTGTCCACAATTTATTCCCTAAACATCACTGGAAATCCCTGTCTGCCGATGTATCTCATAGACATCCAGTTTGTAATTTCCTGTCTCCAGGGTATCCCCTACGGCATACCTAGAACTTTCTTGTCCCTGAGGTATCCTCTACTGAAACACCCTCTGGAAATCTCCTGTCTCCAAGGTATCCCCTAGACATCGCTAGAAATTACATGTCCTCAATGTATTATCGAGGCAACCTCCGTAAATAGCCTGTCCCCAAGGTATCCCCTAGACATCGCTAGAAATCCCCTACCTATCTCCTGCAAATCCCCTGTCCTCAAGGTATCTCCTAACTATCCCCTACAAATCCCCTACAAATCCACTGTCTCCAAGGTATCCCCTAACCATCCCCTACAAATGCCCTGTCCCCAAGGTATCCCCTAACCATCCCCTACAAATGCCCTGTCCCCAAGGTATCCCCTAACCATCCCCTACAAATGTTTTGTCCCCAAGGTATCCCCTAACCATCTCCTACAAATCCCCTGTCCCCAAGGAATCC
>JAOBYG010174087.1:0-10399 GCA_025403545.1 Epizoanthus stellaris
AGCCATAAATAATGGCCACACCCCCCCTCCGGGCCTGGGGGATACTCCATAGACCAGTTGTACAGTTCGCTACGTTGGACCTTCACTCTTATGTCTGGCATTACAGTCTCGCGTGACGTAACTTCTGACCTTAGTTACTAATCTTGAGCGTCAAGTTCTATGCAGCTGGCCCCAGGTGGAACCTTGGGGCCGTTTTGGTGTTTAGGTTGTTTTCACGTATTACGTAGAATAAAGGGAAACGTTGGGGAAAATGCAATGTGCGGGCTCGTGCGAAGCCGTCAATTCAAGCTTTCATCATACTAGGATCGATGTTTGTTACTTCGTTTTGTGCCTACATCCACTTCAGTAGTCAACAGTTAGATATGTTAGCAGGACTTGTATCTTATGTGCATATATGTGGTGAGGGCGGTGACTAATTCCATGCTCACTGTGTTTACCTTAGGAGTATCTTAAGATGACAGCCCTGTATCACGCCTTCAACGTCTGCGAGGTATGAAACCGTATCTGGCAATCAGTCAATATTCTCACGCACAAACGCACACACGTACTCACGTGTATGTAAACGGTCCCATCTCTTGTCGTTTCGAAATATGAGAATGTCAGCATTCAGTCAATCGCCTCATGCACAAACCATACCACGCGCGCGCCCACACACACGAACACGCACGCGCACACACACACAACTTGTTAAGTTCCCAGAATACCCCTTGGTCATGTATTTAAGGGGGGGATTACAGTCAAATGCTTGGTTTTGCATGGATTTAGCTCGATTCTACTTTATTTCTCCTGATTTACTTGGAGTTTCGAAATTTTGAATCACTTATCTTGTAGTATCGAGGCTGATGTTAGTGTTAAAATATTTTTAGATTTTTTGGAGAAGGTTTGAAGGAAATACGGCGATCTGCAGATTGATGGTTTTGAAGAGAATTTGAATTTGAATGAGTTTTGGGTAAATCAAAAATTAAGAATTGGGGTTAATATTAAATTGCTACGCACCAAAATGTCGATATCCGGGGAGTGCGCACTTGCATTCTTAGTCAATACATTTTGGTGCGTGTCATTCAATTTTTTCTCCCTCAAAACACCTCTTAAATTCACCTAATTACTCCCACAATTCTGACTATAACCCACCTTAATTTACATTTTATGTTTTAAAACCCGTCAACCTTTCTTGAATTAGGTGTGTACAAGAAGTGTGACAGGAGACGGTAACAGGATAAATTTTCACACACAGATAATCTCGTTTTATTCTTGTCGTTACTGTTGACAGCTGTGGACGCTTTACTGTGATCACAACAAGTACCCTGGAGAGTCTTCCGAGCAGTCCAACTCGATTATCATGGAGTTCTGGGGCAAGGTAACGCCGGGAATACTCCATCTCCTTAGCCACGCCAAGGAAGTCAGGAACAGTCAGGTGAGAAATCTGTGTACAGCCATCGCGTTAAGCTGTTTACATTTCGTCATTGGCAGTTGAACTGAGTGTAAGTTAACTTGAATCCTGAGAGCAGCTTTCAGAACTAAGCTAGATATAATAATTTCGCAAATATCTTATTGGGTAAAAGACGCACAGTGAGCATTCAAGTCGAAAGCTATTCATGAATACACTCTCTTAATACTTGATCACGTCTTCCTCATTGTCATCAGTATCTTCTTCAGCTGCAATGTCGGGTCGGTTTTGCTTTGCTTTGTAACAAGTTTTCACATTACCATATCCATAGCTTATTCTGGAACGATACTGAGAGAATACCGAGCCATTAAGTTCAACCGTAATTCAGTACCTCTAATTTGCTGTTTGTCTCTTTTTTCTGTTTCCGTCAGTCTGTCTGTGTGTCTGGGTCTGTGTCTGTCAATTTGTCTCTGTTCGTCTGTCTGTGTTTGTCTGGCTGTTTGTTTATTCGTCTATCTGTGTCTATCTCGTTCATCTATCTGTGTCTGTCTGTCTCTATCTCTTTTCCTCTGCCACACTCTGTCTCTGAACGACTCTTTAACCTTCTGTCTACGGTAACTTTGCAGTTGTGCGAAAACGTGAGCCACAAGTTTCTGAACCTTCTGGAGGCTTTACAAGAGTGCAACTCGACACCTTTGCCCAAGGTTCGTATTTAAGTTGTTTATCACTGCTTGGCTTCGCACGAACTAGTTTTACTCCTTTTAGACAAATCGAACCGTCTCGCACGCTATCGTGATATTGCGGCCCTAACAATCTACATAGAGCGAGCGACAGGCTGATAGAGAATATGACGGAGAAAAAAGGGAGGCCTAAGAGAGATAGAGCCAGGTCCCCTGTCATCTCCGCTTTCCGCAACAGCGCTTTCCGTAACAGCGGAAGACTGGGGCGAGCTTCATGTAGTCAAAACGATCCCACAATCCTTCGCGCGCCATTTCAGTGAACTGAGAAAAAGGACGCTAGGGGACCTGGCTGGAAGAGATAGATAGACAAAAATGCCCACTGAAGATAGCCTCATCCCCAGTCCTACGCCTAATAGTTCGCGCGGTCCGCCTGGTCACCAAGCTCTTACAATATGGCGGACGGCGAAGGCTTTGTCACGAAAACACACGACACACCGATCCAGCCGAGCAGTTGACTGGGGATCAGGCTACACTGAAGACACAGATAGACAGTGACGCAAACCGAAAATCTGGTAGTAACGCAGACAGACAGACATGTTTAGATACTACAAACAGAGACACGGGGAGAGAGGACGGACAGAGAGACAGACAGACAGACAGACAGACAGAGAGATAGTTGTGAGGCATTTAGCAACTATATAATTAATCATTCACAGCGCTCCTTAGAGAAACAAGATGGTGGATAATACGTTCACGCGTAGCACTAATAATAATAATAATAATAATAATAATAATAATACAGAATCTAGCAATTCACTTGTCATGGATAGAGTATTTGAGGCAGCGCAGCCGAGCGGTTTAAAGCGCTGACTCGTAACCCGGAGGTCCCGAGTTCGAGTCCTCTGCCCGTCTGTCACGCAGGTGTAAATAGCCTTCTGGCCAGCCTCCCTGCCAGATGGGTTTTTTAACCCAGTTAATCATAATTAATTTATCATAAGATGTCAATTTATAACATGGTGCTGAAAACACCCTAAGGGGTGTCACCATTAAATAAGTATTTTATATTAATCGTATTTGTATTGATATCCATGTTCATTAATCAACTCTTATTGCACTTTCAGCTGTATCCGATGTGGTATCCTATATTAACTTTCTGCTTTACTAAGGTGAGCTTTGATTCACATTCAGTCAGTAAAATGACAACTTTACGGTGAATATATATTATTTTATTTAATATCGAAGTTAGCTGTCAGCTAGTTTCCAATCTCATGATTGCGATGGAATGGTAGATTATACCAGTGACATATTTATCTAGATACAACGATAGCGTATTAGCGTGATTGTTTTATTTTTGGTCTCTGAAAGTTGGTATTGGAACTTCTATTCTGTTGAATGTAGCGTCCATTCACTCCACCATTGTCGCCGCGCCGTAGATACCTATATCAATAGTTTCATATGGTTCAGGGTTCCCACTGTCAGGGAAAAGTCTGTGAAAAAAGTTTTTTTTTTCAAGGTCAGGGAATTGTCAGGGAATTTTGATTTTGGTCAGGGAAATCGTAACTTTCTTGCTCAAGTCAGTAAAAAGTCAGGGAATTTTATATTCAGGCTTCACATAATTTTTCGTTTTGGCTACGGCAATTTTTTTTCCAAAAATAATTCGCAGTTTTCAATTGACATTTTAAAGGTATTTCGGAATTAACTTCATGTACAAGTCAGTAAAAAATACTATTTGGTCAGTGAAAAGTTAGGGAAATGTCAAGGAATTTTTTCTTCCAAATGAGTGGGAACCCTGTGCTTGTAAAGCTATAACAGTTGAGGACAAGTACACCGCATTTGTGTGCACACACTGGCACACCGACTCGTACACACCCACCTCACCTATACTGCTTCTTCACCAACAAAACATTATTTTGCAGAGATAGCTATCAGGCTTTCAAGCACAACATTTTTTCTGATTTTAGCGCACACGCTATTTACAGCTGCAGTGTTGAGAAAATAATTTCTGTACGCACGGCTATTTACTTCCAGTGGAAAACAGCGGCCCTTTCCATTTAGCCAAAAGTATTGTTGGAAATATCGGAAATATTCCACTACAAATGGAAAGGCATTTCAAGTCGGTCGGAACGGAACTTGTTCCATGTGAACAAACCAACCGGAGCAGCCTCGTTTCCAATTCTGACCCTGCAATCTGATTGACAGCTCAAGCAGCTCGATGGCGTGAGGACTGGGGTATGGTTAAGAATATAAATTTTGTGTAAATGGAAAGCACGATACCGTTCCGACTGGTTGGGACGGGAAAAATGTAATACCTCTGGTGGTTGTCCATTCTACCTTTTCAGCTACCCACTCACTCACTCACACACACGCACACACACACACACGCACGCACGCACGCACACACTCGGAGTTTACACGAACCAATTTTTAAAAGGAAAGTAGGTAACTGGGAAGCAGCATGACTGCAACGTTTGAAAACCTTTCCCGAATATTGGAAAGAATGCGCACTGCGTTGTGTTCCTTTACGCTGCTGCACCCACACAAGGATGAATCCTTTTTCTTCGGCAACGTCCGAACATCGACGACTTCTATACGCCAGATACATCACACACCAATCGACATTCTTGTTTCGTGAGATTATTTGTTATCTAGATTCAGATATAATGGAGACAGGAAATGAGGAACGTAGATCAGTTCGAGATACGTAGGTGCGAGACGAGAAGTGCGACCGCTGAATCCGTGCACTAATTACGTGTTATTGTTGTTATCAGACGTCCGAGGCATCGCACGCACGACTGAGGAAGGCGCAGTCCCGTAAGAGAATCCATAAGGACAGCAGAACGGTGCTGGCCAAGTGGCTCAAGCAGCTGCAGTATAAAATGGCCCTAGCTGAACAGTCGGCTTCAAACGCACAGTTCTTTGTATTATAACCTCTTTATTTGAAGAACTATAAGAGCAAGTTCAGTATGAAAATATTAAGATACACTGCTTCTGCTTTGAACACATAGTTCGCGGTTGTGTTCTGAGGTCTCTGTTTGAAAAACTATAAGAACAAATTGAAGTGAATATATATTAATATATTGGTCATGAGTACTTTACTGGTTTGCGTTTCCCATATTTCATTTCGGGCACTGTATTCTGAGAAACTCTGTAAAAACAGTCACTAACAAGGCAAACTAAACGTGCGTCTGTGGGGATATTGCCAGGGCCCAAAGGTGGGGGTGGGGTGCCGTCTGTACAGCCCGAGAGCCCCAACTGTTTTGCCCTGTAGCCCTGGAGCCTTGTGTTTTTTGGCCCCGAGCCTCGGAGCCCTAAACCCTTTTGGGGCCCGGAATACAGGGAGATCGAAGAGTTGACGGGGATACACTCAAAATGCAAAAAAAGTTGTTTCATTTTATTCAGCCAATTGTAATGGGTTTTTTTTATCATCAGCCGGTAATATAGAATTATACTGTCTTTGGTGGCATATAACAAGAATTGGTGGCCAATGTTAGAAATAATATCTCTATTGTGACAAACCTTTATTCTACGGAAATTCCCAAATATACCGTAGTTCTCCACTACTAATTCAAACCGCCATTTTTTGCAAATATAATTTCTTTCTGCGCGTCATTTTTATGCCGAGAAGCGGTTGCGGCTTAGAGCCGAGTGTATAACTATGGATGAATGGAGAGGTTTGACGGGGGAGAGGGGTCGGTATCGAATGTATTTTACGATGGCTTATAGTTGTATGCCCCAATACGCAAGGGAGTGCGCGCGTTGCGTGACAGGCGCATCCCGCAAGTGCGTGACATCGATATGTTCTGCATGATAAGTGCACGCTGAACGCGTTGGTACCAAACACGGCGGTATTGCGTCGTTCGCAGCAAAAATGGCGCATTTTTGCAAACTTTAGTTTTTTGAGGGTCATACAACTATTTAAAACAACGTTGACTTCTAAAGACAGCGTTCCCACGGTCTGGGAAAAGTTAGTGAAAAAACAAATTCAAGGTCAGGGAATTGTTAGGGAATTTTGATTTTGGTAAGGGAAATCCTAATTCAGTGAGTGAGTGAAAGGTCAGGGAATTTTATATTCAGGCTTCACATAATTTATTGTTTTGGTCGTGGCAATGTTTCTTCCAAAACTGAAAAATTGCAGTTTTCGATTGACATTTAAAAGGTATTTTGGAATTTACTTTGTGTATAGGTCAGTGAAAAATACTATTTGGTCAGTGAAAAGTCAGTGAAAGTCGGGGACTTTTTTTTATTCCAAATGAGTGGAAACCCTGAAAGACACGCATTAGACAGCAGAAAAAGCACGGTACCCAGCCCTCAAAGCATGGGGGAGTTTCTCGTTTTCTGCGTATCTGTTTATTTATTTAAATACAAATTTGTTCATCAAATTTGTTCTTTGCAGAAACACAAGTTTCTTTGTCTTTATAAACCATTTTACAGAGGAAGTCATAAAATGAAAAATACGGGGTTCTGCATTTTGATCCCGATGTCCCGCTTTGTGTATCTGTGTACAGGGTCAGTCGTACGAAGTCTGGCCCGTTTTCCAGACCTGGAAAAGTCTGGAAAATAGGGTTAAGGTCTGGACAAAGTCTGGATTTTCTGTGTTTTGTCAACCTCATGTTTTGTTCGAACTAAGAGCACTGGCACCAGATGGAATGCCATAAAGTACTTCCAATGATTTATCCCATTTCAGGCTGTGGCTATACTGTACATGAGGTCCTTTCAAGCAAAGAACAATATATGCCTGTCTCTCCCCTCCTTCTTTCCCTGTATGTACGTTGCGTGACCGGCCCGCCGTAACACGATAATCCACGAATATTGACTTTACGGCTCTTCTCAGATTACGAGGGTTTTCCGAGAAAGTTGAATTCCTTCTTGGAAAGGAGAGCGATCATGCCGAACTATGAGAACTCTTAGGGGTGGGCTGAGTACGAACTTTTGCAGTATGACTGAAATCTCGCAGTCGGTCATAGTCGGTCAACAGTGTAGCTTTTTTGTATTTAATTTGCATTAAGTGATAACGGCAGCGGACATAACCGTGTTTTTGTTTGGTTTTTGCGTAGAACTTTTGAAAATCAACGCGGCCCTTGCACTCTCACTCTCCCGTGAGGTCAATACAACAAGATCAATATTATCATCATAGGTCAATAGTTTTGCTGGATGTGCTTTGCTGGTGCTGAATTTCATGGAAATCGGAGGCAGAAAATTCAAAGAACTGTGAAAGAATGG
This sequence comes from Epizoanthus stellaris, assembly GCA_025403545.1. NCBI lineage: Eukaryota > Metazoa > Cnidaria > Anthozoa > Zoantharia > Epizoanthidae > Epizoanthus > Epizoanthus stellaris. Next base: position 7,288 of record JAOBYG010174087.1, read on the forward strand.
CAGCGCGAAATACAACTTTATCCGACGAAGTAAAGTTAATTGCAAAGATTGGCGAGGGATCTTTTGGTGAAGTATTCCGTGCTGAGTGGATGGGGCGACCAGCGGCCGCCAAGCGAATCAAGAAAATGTACTTCGATAACGATTACAACCAGAGGCGGAAGAAAATATTTGTTGACAAGTTTAAAGTTGAATGCCAACTACTAGAACGGGCAAAACACCCCAACATTGTGGAATATTATCGAGTTATTGCCCCTCCGGATCCGAGAGAACCCCCTCTTATAATCATGGAACTGTTGGACCTCGATCTAGCTACTTTCATCCGTAAATCGTTAGCTAGCCCGACTGCGAGAGTGTCTTTTCCAGACACTGTCCGAATCATGCTTGATGTGGCAAAAGCTCTACGGTATTTGCACAAGGAGAAGATTGTACATCGAGATCTATCGAGCAAGAATATTCTCTTGACTAAAGATAGAACAGCGAAGGTCGCGGATCTCGGTGTAGCGAGAGTGTTCGACACGTTCGCGATGGCGGCGACTGCCCAGCCGGGAGCTAAACTGTATGCCGCACCTGAGACGTATTGGAGGCCGACTACCACATACTCGCGCACGGTCGTGTACACGCCACAGGTGGATATCTATTCTTACGGAGCAGTGCTGCTGGAAGTCATTGTTGGACGCGTGCCTGATTATATACTGGATCCTTTCAAAGAAGGTAAAATATTTAGTTAAGGGGGGCTTACAGTCAAATGCTTAGGGCGCGTTTGTTTTGGATATTCTTATTTCGGAATAGGAATATACGGAATACATTCTGGCCATTCTGCCACCTGGAGCAGAATACACGAATGTATTCCAAGTATTCCGGAATAAGAATAGCTCGTAATAAAACGCTTATGATTATTCGATTCATTCCGGCTATTCTTATTCCGGAATAGCCCCCAAAAAACGCGCCCTTAGTTTCACAGTGATATAGCTAGGTTCTAATTTATTTCTCCTGATCTACTTGGAGTTTCGAAATCTTGAATCATAGGGATGTAGTACCGAGACTGATGTTAGTGTTAAAATATTTTTAGATTTCTTGGAGAAGATTTGAAGGAAATAAGGTAGTGGTGCAGATTGATGATTTTGAAGAGATTTTGAATTTAATGAGTTTTGGGTAAATTAAGAATTGGGGTTATAAATATGTTAATAGATACGCACCAAAATGTCGATTTAGTCAATACATTTTGGTGCGTGTCATTCAGTTTTTTCTCCTTCACAACACCTCTTAAATTTACCAAATTACTCCAAAAGTTCTAACTGCAAGCTCCCTCTTACACGCCCATATTATTATCCAATTGCATGGTAGAATGATCGCACAGTACAACATGCAGTGTAATAAAAACTGTTGCGAAACAAGTAAACTGAGTTACCACAACGGTTGCGGAAAGAGAACCAATTCTACCCCCACCCTTCCCCACCGCTATGTTCCTTTTTGGAAGGCTGGAAAACAAAGAACTGTTAGAGTTAATAGTCGAGAATCAGTCTTCCATATGAGATCTGTAAACATATTTGCAACGGCAATTACCATATGGATTGAACAAGCCATGTTAAAGTGGCTATATATTTCTGAATTGTAAAAAACAAATTGCTAATCCCAACCCGAAATCATGAACTTGATTACCAAGTCTAATCGAAACTAGCCACTGGTGCACGACAGGGTCAGAGGTTTGCAGAACTGAGGGGCACCGTAAAGCTAACGCTACCATTCACTCAATAATTCACTGCCTTACTTTAAAAATACAAAATAGCAGATATAAAGTAGCCCCACTTTTATGGTCGTAATTCTTGGCAATTTTGACGACAAGCTTGTCTAGGTAATCCATATGGCCTCATAACTTGGCTTTTCCACAAATATTTGCAACGGTTGGTCCAGTATGTCCGTTCATTTCCGTCAAAAAGTCAACAACTTTGATCAAGGTCAAACGTGACATGGACATAGTTCAGGGACTATGTACCTTAAGGCTACTATTATTTGCGATGCTTAAATTTTGCGATTTTGGAAACTGCGTATTTTGCGAGTACTTTAATTTTGTGATTTTTGGAAACTGCGTATTTTGTGAGTACTTACTTTAATTTTGCGATTTTACAAAGATTTGGCTGAGGAGAAAAATTTTCCGGCACGCTTGAGAAATAAAACATTCCAGACAAAAGAACAAGACGCGACAATTTGGGGGAAATAGGGCAAATTTCAAAATGCAAAATAGGGCAAATTTCGCGAGTACAAATCACTGCTGCAACTAAATTTTGCGATTTGCTGAATAGTCGCAAAAATCGCAAAATTTAGTTGCCGCAAATAATAGTAGCCTTAAAGTAGTTCACTTCAGTTTTGTGCAGTTTTGAGGAAATTGAAATTTATTACAATTCAAGCAACGAATTTTAGCATAAACTGGAAAATTAGTGCGGCTACAGGCCGGTAGGCAGGACCCCTCTAACAGGTTGGCGTTCACCCGCTCGTCATAGCCCCCTCGCTTTTCAAAATTCTCCGCATGCAGTCCCTGTATGAATAGAGAGATTAGTCACCGTGTATACCGCGAACGGGAAACGTCAGGTAGCCGTAGGTCGGCCATCTTTATTTAGTTTGAGCTTCACGTAGACGCGGTGCTGTCAAACGTGAAAACACACCTCCTTGCGTAGAAAACGGGAGACGCCAAACGGCAAACTCACCAAAAATTCAGGTCAAGATGTTGTAAATAGGGAATTCAGAAATGTAAAAATATCCCTGTCTTTAGAAACAAGGTAGATCAAACATGCTGTAAACAGGAATGGATTAGAACTTTACTTAACTAATTGATGTACAGTGTATATACAAATGGAAATGTAAAGTATGTATTAACAGGATTGAAATAACAATTTAGGGGGGAAAATATTCAGGTCATTTGTGACTACCCCTGCCGTTCGCGGGAAATTTTACGTGATGCTTAACTCTCCATTATGTCTTCAAAGACACCACATTTCTTCACTGGCGCTGACAGTACCATCTTTATATTGCAAATGTGTAAAAAAGCGACGTTCGAGAACATTACATGACTTTATTATTGAAAGCCAAGAAATGAGGACATACATGAGACAATGGT
>JAOBYG010174198.1:0-10399 GCA_025403545.1 Epizoanthus stellaris
ATACACTTTAATTTTAAAAACAGGGTACATTTGAGGCCCTGTAGGGTTGCCATGGAAACTACAATTACAATATAAATGCAACTGTTGATACGTTGAAGAGTTATTTTACCAACAACAACAATTAACTGCTAGTAAACTGTCAGTATAGATGAGTAAGGCATTTGCTAAATTTAATGACACAGAAAAATCGAAAACAGGTATGAGCCACCTTAACAGGGGACTGAAGTGAAAGAAAGAGCTGGTTGCTGAGGAAAATCAGATGCCGGTTCTATGCATTGCTATTTAATATGTCAATGGGATATAATTTCATGGAAATGTTTTGTACTGGACAGAGAAAAATTGATAGGGTTGACGACGTCATCATTGTCCATATCCTTATGACATCACAGAAAGATAAAACTGTAAATAACTCGCTTTCGCCTAGTTCAGTTATTACACAGAAATTTTCGGAAATATTGTCCGCAAAAGAATATGAAGCAATATTTTTGTTCACAAATTTATTATTCTACAAAACTATGTGACTATATTTGATATTTATGTGTATAGAAAATGGGGTCTTCTCGGGTACTGTTTTTGCTTTTTACGGAAGCTTTTTGCCAGACTTCTCGCGGTTTTTAGCCTGCATAGCTCAGCGTTCTAGATCGTCGAAAATGGGGAAACGAGTGACGAGCGAAGCAAGCCACGAGGGGAATGGGGAGAGGGAGAGAATTGAAAGAACGCCTGTCTTCAAACTGCCCTTTTTCAGGAATTATTTTTTAATCTTGCGGCCGCCAGCGACCGCACTTTCTATTGGCTCAATTAACTGATATAAACATTATTACTCGTTGTTAAACTCAATAAAATAAAATCTCTAAATTCTAGACAGGTTGAACATTCAATGAAGAACTACAAATACCTTTTGCCCGTCCACGTTTCTACGGTGTGCGATTCGTCAACAACAATACGGCGATGGCGATTGTGAACTCTTAAAGTGCTACTTCTACCTCATTCACAAATCACTCTTAAGCGCTTCTTCGTCAGGGCTGAGCAGAACCTGGGCATTGCACTCTTTCAATTCGTTGGGCTTCAGGGAAGACAAGGCAGCAGCACGATAACCTCGCGATCTCAGATCTGCTAACTGAACCTCAATGATACTCGCGCCAATGGCGAAATCACCAACGGCTGGCACCGCCGTCCACTTCACTGTCTTTCAGCCTAGCAAATGCCTGGAAGATACCACTCTTTCCGAAACCGGTTGGCAAAATAGCTAGCACGTCGTTTCCGTAATATATTTCTCTCATTGCTTGCTCCAGTTTCCCTTTGACATCTAAAGCCAGGTTTACAGCGTGGATTCGGTTCATACTCGAATAAGTTAGAATAACTTAAAGCTTATCGACCAATAGAAACTCCGAACTCCGATAATTATGTGCAATCAACGGCTATGAGCCAACAGAAAGCGCGGCCTCTGGCGGCCGCAAGATTCAAAATATATAAAGGTTTGACTGCAGTTAATTGTATTGATCTGAACATACCTCGCTCTGTATGCCATGCATAAACATGAAGTGTTTTTGGCCGGTGGGCCTTTTCATTCTTTTCCCTCGAAGGTGAAATATGGTCTCAGCTACGGAGGTACATAAATCTCGCCACGATTCCTCGTGCTTTCTGTCTGCCTTGAGATCCTTGACTTCGTCACCAATGACTTGTATCTCGGGCTCCTTCTCCTCATGCGGTTCCTTTTGCTCTTTCTCTTTCTACATTTGGTTTGTGGTAAAAAATTATTATTAGTCTCAAATATTTTATTTTTACCATTAATGAGAGGACTGACAGTGCAAATAATAATGACTTTAGCCAGCTAGGACGGCAACCGATTGATTGATTGATTGACTGACTGACTGATTGATTGATTGATTGATTGGTTGGTTGGTTGGTTGGTTGGTTGATTGATTGATTGAAAATGTTGTTCAAAATAACTACTGCCAGCAGGGCGCCAAAGACGGCACCTACATAAATTTTCGTACAAAGTACCTGCATCTATGGCAAATTACCATCAGTTTTTCTTTTTCCCCAAAAACGATTAGGGAAAGAAACGGTTTATCATTTCTGCGTTCCCATTTGAAATTAAGCTAGATAAATTTATGTGAAACTAATGTATTTCATTTTATTTATTTATTTATTTATTTAGAAATACTTAATTTAACTATTTATTTATCAATTGTGTATGGTCGCTGACCATTTATAGAACTTACAAGAATCATCTAACTAGATGGAGGACAAGTACAGGGAAATAAATAATAAAAATAAAGAAATAAACCGCAATGACGACGGCTGCTGAAATTCTACTTTCTTGTTTTCTCTTTTTCCTTTCTTTATCATCCATTCGTTTTTATTTTTGTGTGTGCCACAAAACAACTAACTGTGCTACATGTAACACTAACTAAATTTACAATAAAATCTGATCCCACCGGTATATCAACGCGGGCACTGCTGAGTGCCAAAACAACAGCTAACATAATTCTGATCTTGTTATTGCCCACTGATCTTGTTATTGCCCACTGATCTTGTTATTGCCCATCGATCTTGTTATTGCCCACTGATCTTGTTATTGCCCATTGATCTTGTTATTGCCCACTGATCTTGTTACTGCCCATTGATCTTGTTACTGCCCACTGACCTTGTTATTGCCCACTGATCTTGTTACTGCCCACTGATCTTGTTACTGCCCACTGATCTTGTTATTGCCCACTGATCTTGTTATTGCCCATTGATCTTGTTATTGCCCACTGATCTTGTTACTGCCCACTGATCTTGTTATTGCCCACTGATCACAATTAACGATGCCTGAGAGTATAGCTACAAGGTTCTTCACCAAGATCCTGAGTGCCAAGCTAAGAACTCTGATATTTTCAAGGACGGCCGATTTAAATAAGGTCTAAACGACAACCAATAATTTACATGTTTGACGAAAAGCTAACCCAAATGTATTTATCATTTACAAAAAAAAATCATAAAAATTCCGATAGGAGATATTATAAATACTACTTGGGCGCGTTTCTCGGCAAAACAGAAAGGAGCTGAAGTAGACAATTTTAAAAATTACTTCCATACGTTATCCCAATGGCTGAGAAAGTTTTGAATCAAATGGCGCATAAATTAATTTTTCAGATCAGAACTCCCAGTTTTTACCTGTTAACCGTACGCTTCCCTGGACTTCCCTTAAAGTCTTGTTCTCATGATAGATGAGGGGCATTAGGGCTGCTTAAAAAACATCAACCAATCAGTGAGTAAGTTCTGGCCCCGTCCACACGGATACGGATTTATTTTAAAACGCAACTTTTCGAAAACGTATCCGTGTGGAATGGGATCGTTTTCATTTGAAAACGCAATTTTATTTTTGCGTTTTCACGATAACTGCCCGTCCACACGGATCCGTTTTCATTTGAATATGCAAAAATATTTTTGTATTTTCATAGCCCGTCCACAGGACAATGATATCAATTTCACCGAAAACGGAACGTTTCGAAAACAGGTTCGAAAAATGGAATTTGTTGAAAACGCAATTCTATTGTCTCCGTTTTCAAAAGTTTGCATTTCCAAAAGATATTCCGTCCACGCGGAGACGATAGATATGCGTTTTAAAAAAATATCACTTTAGAACCCGTTTTCGAATGTTCCGTTTTCGGTGAAATTGTCATCGTTGTCGTGTGGACATGAAAACGCAAAAATATTTTTGCGTTTTCAAATGAAAACGGGTCCGTGTGGACGGGGCCTCAAGTTAACTGGAACGTCTGGGATTGGTTGAGTTCGCGTGGGGCGGTGAAACCAGACACCGGAACGGCGGTTATAAATAGATCCGGGCGTTAAATAGAGAGACAAGAACTTTAAGTACAGGCAGCATCCACTTTAATGTAATGTTGTGTTTCGGTGGTTTAACGCTGGTATGCATTTCGCTATATCACGGAATGTCCTGGTGAACTTGGTTGTGCCGCATGCAAGACGTACAGCGGCGAATAAGCTTCAAAGATGCTTTCTCAAACGTTCGGTTGCTGTAGAAGTATATTATGGGATTAATGCACGAATTTGTCATCCCTACACTAAATGCTAAAGTGCCGAGAGCCTGATCGACATCACCGAACCGATTAAATGCCACCATCACATATGCAAGTGGCGCCCAACAGACGGTAAACGCCCCAATGACAACTGCAATAGTTTTAGTAAACTTTTTGTCATACTGAGCCAAGGCGATATGTTCTGAAGATTATGAGGCTGAAGTAGAGCGCGGACTTTTGATTGATTCCGCAACCGGACAAAAATGGAAACGTGACAACATATGATTATTGTATACGATCCCGCGAGGCCCGTGACATACACGATATTGTTAGCAAGCGATCCGATTGGGCTCACATAGTTCAGGAGCGCGGGTAGTATGCCACAGGCAGCCCAAGTTGCAACCAAGATGCCTTTGGCCCGTGTTGGAGTCAGCATGGAGCGGTGCTTGATTGGATAGAACACAGCGAGGCAACGTTCCACGCTTAGTAAGCAGAGCGAGCGTACCGAGAGACAAAGTTGTTAACAACACGGAAAGGAATGTAACAGCGTATACTAGCTGCCATGGTGCAGGAAGGCAAATATCTCCTATCTGTTGAATTGTATAGACAGTGGCAATGATAGGTTGAACTGCCACGGAGACAAGGAAATCCGTCAATGCCATATGGCAGATCAACACTCCGAGTGTTGTATGCAGAGACGGTGTGTAGTATATTGTAGCACAGACCAGTGAGTTGCCAAGAATTCCAGCGATGCTCGAGCCAGCATTCAACGCCGATGTAGCTATCCCCTCGGCCATTGTCAGATCACACTTATAGCGATTTCTAATGTGCAAGTCATACCCAATCAGTAACTCCGCCATTGTGGCCAGTTGGCGCCGTCACAGGTGCTTTTGGACCCGCTACTAATACCGGACGTTAGTTGGTCGCTGTCGTTTCCTTCTTCTAAGCGAGCGAACGGCAAAAATTCACGAACTGCTGTGACTGAAGCCACTCAACGTTAGCCAACTGATGCACAAATTAAATGGGAGAAACTGGGACTGCTTGCAATCTACGTTGCAGTATGACTGAGTATGTTTCGAGATCTCTTTTGAAACAGAAGCTCAATCGTAATCAATCGGCAATTATGCAATAATCAAATTGACTGCGCGTTGTTCCTTTGTACGATTTTAAATTAAAGTTGAACAAACTCGGCTGTAGAACAGTTAATACTGACCACTGAGATAAAGCATAACACCATCCCTCGATTTAGTTATCTGTTGACCTGTATATACTGATAACCCGGCACGGTCGCTGAAACTAAGGTTACGGTACGAAGCTCATCTCGGGCTCGAAGCAAACAGTAACCAACAGTGTAGTGTTTCTATTATGTTTCTTTTCATATAAAAAGATCTCCTATAACAATTATCAAAAGAATCTGGATTGTGTTCACTTGGTGCTGCCAGAGTACTAGAAAACCCTTTTGCGTTCTGGTGTTATCTTTCCATTATTTTCGTAAAAGAAAACTTCAGCAAAATCCATGCCACAAAGTGAAAACTGTGAATTACTTTATTAAAGTAGAATTTCATATTATGCTGAGTTAATGTGCACTTATTTTATATGTAGATATGATATAAAGGATATATGGCCAACTATTAAATAAAAGCATTTCAAACGAAAAAATGCACTGATGCAAAGTTTAATTAAGTCAAGATATTGAAGTACACGAACAAAATAAACAACCGCAAGACAGATCCCAAATTGTTATTAATTCGCTTATATCAACTGCATTTCGTGTATTTACTGAGAAACATATAAACAACTGACACCTCCGGTACGTAGCAATATAAATGGATTAGAACTTCTTTTTATCAACTGTGTCTAAATAAATACTGACAGAGTATGGAATTACTGACATTTTACGAAATACATCAATATTTTCGTAAAATGTCAGTAATTTCGTGTTTTAAAAAATATTAAAACATTTAGTAACTTGGTTCGCCGTCAGGAATAATAGACTTGGCTCTATTAAACGCTGTACTTCTGCGTGTCGAATGCAATCGACAGAAATTCCACGATTAAATTAATTAAATTCGACATAGTCGAATTATGTCGAAACACATACGAATTTATCATTTTGTACAAAGCCTGGTTTTTCGTTAAAACGCCACATTTTTGCCGTTTCAAATTCAATTCAACTATATACAGCTATTTCAATAACGGTTGACTTCTGGCAATAAGTAAAATACAATACTCAAAGAGAGATATGAGGCAAGGATTATGAGAGCTCTTTATATTGTCTTTTAGGACATCCTTTGTCACATGTACGACAACAGTTTCTGCAAATACTCTGATGAAAACATCTTAACAAATAAGAAACTAGTGCTTCCCATAATCCATTTATCATCTGGCATCACGTTTGCGCTTTGCACATTTTTAGATGTTTAGTGAAATAGTTGTATATAGCAATAAACTACTGTTGACTCAAACGTCGAATGCCTGTCCAATTCATTTTTTAGTTGGATTTCGATTCATAACTGCATTAGCTCACCAAAAGGTTCTCGTTTGCAACAAAATCTACACACTTTAAGTTTGCTCTTAAAATATGATAAATGTATTTCAAAAGCCAGCGTTATGACAAAAATTTAAGATCAGTTGATAATACAATGTTTCGGATGTCTGCATATACTCAAAACAGGATTTTAACTTTAAATTATTCCATAAACACGTGTACGCGTTGGATATGAGATGATTGACAGACAAAGGCTCGCAGCTCCGAGTTTTGTATCATGAATCATCTCAAACCCAACAAGTGTGTGTAGAATAATTGTTATACTAGAAGTTGCAGTAGCAAGTGAAATTCTACCGAACGGTTTCATCGCTCAACAAGAATCTGCAGTACAGACAGACGCACCTTGGCTGAACATTACAAATAAAACCATATGCTGCTTGACTGTATTCAAAATCAATGCAAACATATTTAGACACAGTTAGCTGCAGTTCATCTTCAGCTGATTTCTTCATTGAATATACAAGTAAACAATCGGCGAGTGCACTGTTTTTAAATATATATTCGAAATTTAATCGCAAATATGTCCGATGAGTCGATCGACTCGCAGTGACTCGACTCAGTGTTTGCCAATGTTCCACGTATTTGAATCTAGCAGTCGTGTTAGGTTTCCCGTCTCGACCATCTCAAGGTATGTAGAGATAGTTTTCTCTGTGACTCTCTGAGTTTAACTTCCTAAATGAACAAAAAGTCGAACGGAACCACTCGACCGTCCGCCATCTGGATGCGGCATAACCACTCACTACCGCGAACTCAAAATCGTCCAAACATTCGGCAGGCCGGCCTACCGCTTGAATCATGCGGAGCATGCAAGGTAGCAATGGCAGCAATGAAATACCGAGACAAATTTTACATTTTTTCTTCTCAATTTTTGTGTAAACCAAGAGGAATTTAGTGTTTACATTGTTTTCAGAAACAGCTGTTTTATTTTCAGTAACTGATAGCTCTTTTACATATAAGGTATAGATGATGTTTATGAGTTGTTGAACCAATCAAAAAGTTAGAAATTCAATAACCATATGTTTGTATTTAATAACAAACTATAGCTAAACTGCTTACACTTCGTATGCGAGAGGTTTGGTTTTAAGAATGTTCCACCTTATATTTTAGTCAGTGTCGACCATTTTGTACCTCATCATAAACTGCCATGCCTGACTGCATCCACTTAACCGTTAGCATTCTTGCGCAACTTTTCACTACATTTACTAAAATATGTTAACACTTTCAGCCCCAAACACGCCAAATGATTCGTTGCTAAATGTCCTTATTGTTCTTCACACATTTCTTATGAAAGAGTTTGGGAGAATTTGGAAATTCATCTAAGAGAACTTGCTGTTCCTGATCAGCTTATTTATTCTTATTACCAAATTGCTCATATATGTATAGTAAAGTAAGGAGAATATAAATGTTGATAAACTGAAAGGGTTAGAGCAACCTTGATATATTATTCCTTCAAGCCAGATCGCCTTTGACTTATCGATAGTACCCACAGGGATTGCATTAGCCTGCGTGCAGCCGGCCGCGAGGAATACAGGGGTTTAGTTTGTTTGCATCGCAGGCTAGGATTGCATATGCTGTTTGATAACCCTGTGCTATTAGTTTATCCATTCACTTATCTATTTATATTACTTATGTATTCATTTATTTGTTAGTTTTTCTACTTTCTGTCACTAAAACCGCGCGCATTCGTATCCATCAAACTGTTTTAGTTGCTACGTACCATCAATTGTGACGTCATAAACAGATACGTTAGTCCAAAACACCCGGACCAGAAGATACTTGGTTCAAGTCCACGCAAGTCAGCTTAGAATTTCTGCAGAACATATTATGCTAGCTCTAATAGCGGCAGTCTCGCTGAATACAATACTTCTTGCGTTTGTCGCTGTCTTCATTGATAAACAAACAAAACCAGGAAAGAAAATAATTTCACAGAGAGATTACTTTCAGCTCGCGCAATTGAGCAGAACAGTTGCAGCAAAACACCTGACTCCTGAGATCTACTGCAGACTCCGGAACAAGGTCACAAGCAATGGTTTTACCGTAGAGGATTTGCTTGCCTGTGGTACGGAAGGTTTGCAAACACCTGACGGAGAATTCCACGATTTAGTTATTGTAAGAGATGGAGAATCTTACACAGTGTTCCAGGAATTGCTTGACCCAGTTATTGAGGAACTACATCAAACCAGCTTTTTGTCAGTCCCCAGATCAACAATTTTCAGCGGAAAAGACAGGACGTTACTGAGCAATGGCAGAATTAATGACGAGCGAGTAAAATCTTGCACTTTGAGCACGAATAGGAATTTGAAAGGTTTCTTCTTTCCGCTTAACTGTTCAAGGGCTGAGCGTGACAACGTTGCGCAAATTATTTTACAAGCTCTGTGGAATATGAAAGGTAAGAACGCATTGCAACTCTGTTTATATTAATATCTTCACACAGCTCTTTATATTATAGGCATCCATTTCAAAACAAATCCTGTTGCCATATTCATTTGTGAAAAGACAGGCTCTTCTTTACACAAAATGAACTTTATAGATTAGATCGAAAACTAACACTGCTAACAACCTTGTTGTGAAGCAAGGTGGAAACAACTCTGAAACTGGACATTGTATTGCACTATTTTGTTAAAAATATGGTTACATATTTTTTGGATATTCGTAAAAAGTTAAAATGTTAAATTACAAAACGTTTTCCTTCATAGGTCATCTTCAGTTACATTAACGATCTTAAAATATAAATAAAATAAAATTGGGGCGATGTATTATTTCCTATTTTTAATAATAATAATAATAATAATAATAATAATAATAATAATAATAATAATAATAATAATAATAATAATAATGGCAACGACAGCGACAGCGACGACGGCGACGACGGGTTTTGTGTTGCATTTCTAAAGATGGTAGAAAATGTTGCAGCCATTGTACCATGTATATCGAGGTTGAAGTTGTGTTCTTGGTTGATTAGAATTTTATATTTCCAAAACTTCCTTCTCTCCCCAATCACCCACTTCACGATCGCGCGCCAAAACTCGCTCGGACTGTCCGATTTTGTGATTTCTGGCGAAGGAAGGTGCTGTTTTGCAGCCTATATACTTCATATCAGGGGCAGATCCAGTCTTATGTAAAGGGGCGGTGCATGCACACCGCGTGCCGAAGGCGCATGGCACCAGGCAAATCAGTGTTTACAAATTTTAAATTTAAAAGGTATCGTAAATGCTTTCCTGCATTTGAGAGCAAACAAATATGGCCGTTTGATAATTATGAATGTTGTTTTGCCTTGAGAATGCTACAAAATCTTTTCTCTGCATAGTGTCTTGTTAAAGCTGTTTTTGTAAACAACGTTCGGTGCGCTCAGTGACCTACATTAGAACTTATCCAATAGACCTTATGCATTATGACGTAGCGCATCAAAATTCGTTGGTTCGGTAAAGCCTGCCGCACACTTGTGCGACTTTCATCGCATATGATCGCACCAGTGTGCGGTGGCGTGCGATGAGATTTTTATCGCATGCGATAATATCAAACATGTTTGATTGGTGCGATTTGAATTGCATGCTAGAAAAATATCATCGCAGGCCACCGCACACAGGTGCGATCATATGCGATTTTAAAGGCAAGCGATGAAAACTGTACATAGTCGCACAAGTGTGTGTCAGTTCCAACAGCGAAATCATCATCGGACACATCTTGAGACGCGATGCAGAGGATGATGCAAAGATAGCACTAACATGGAGACCAGAGGGGAAAAGAAAGAAAGAAAGGTCGTCCTCGCATGACATGGCGAAGGACCGCTGAAACAGAGAGGAAACATCTGGGTTGGTCATCA
>JAOBYG010174309.1:0-10396 GCA_025403545.1 Epizoanthus stellaris
CTGCGTTTCTGTTACACAGCATCGCACAACTTTCTACGATACATTGTTATTTTAATTGAGTTAATTGTTATAGAAATTTGTACGACAATGGATCGTAGAAAGTTGTGCGATGTTGTGCAACAAAAACGCAGCGTGTGAGGCCGGCGATGTCCGAGTCGCACTGGGCTCAACTCAGTGTTTACCCATTTTCCACGTATTGAATCTAATAGATGTGCTCGGTTTCCCCTGCCCATAGTATCTCAAGTTATGGAGACAGTTTTATCTGTTTAACTGCCTACACGAACACAGCAAGGTGCAAGAACGACTCGATCGTCCGCCATCTTGGATGCCGTATAACCATTGACTATCGCGGGCTCAAGTTTATCCAAACAATGACCATTGTTAACTTTATTCACAAAGATCCGGTCCATCGCTCGCATCTCGATTTTTCGGAACGTTCAAGATTTAATATTAGTAACTTTATTTGTGAGTGTTAAAGAATACATAGCAATACATGCAATAAAAATTAACACTATAATGGTCTATTTATGATATTTGAAAGCTTACTCATTAAGTTTATAGTTGAAGTATTTATAATAATACAATAAACGTTCTTCATGTTTTCCTGTGTATGTAACTATAAATATAATCAAGACGGCGAAACGTCTGTATTATGCAGGCTTCCAATATACCAGTTTTTCAACATACGCTATATACTAGTCTAGATGGCTGATAAACAAAAACCTCTTTCCCAATACATGACTTTGGGTTAAAAATACACTCCAGCAACTAGTTCCTCTTGGGCAAGAAATTTGACAAATCTATTCAAATTATAATAACGAAAAATTGACAATGAGAAACATAATCAGTTAAAATAATTCGTTGGCTTGAAATAAAAACATATCACCTACCACACAGATGAGTACAGCGGACAGTAAAGATTACTGGAGATCACGCCAATACCAGCAAGACTACTTAAAAAACATACAGCATGTTGGTCGGAGCTGCAGACGCTTTCTTTTGTCCTTGCCGGCGGGGTGTAACTCGGTAATGACAAAAGCAAGGTTTGCAACTCAGGCTAACAGCACGCAATTTGCTTTTAAAAAAGCTTTCGTGCCTTCTGAGTACGTTTAAAAACTGAACGAGATGTTTTTTTAAATTTGGAAATGCATCATTACATGGGCGAAAACACCTATTCAAAACAAAAACTTCGGTACATTTTATTCCACATTTAAGTCATTTTACAAAAAATATTAACATCGTAGTTTCAGGAGTGGATGGGTTAAAATTAGGGTTTATCTCGTGATTTTATTTCAGTAACTTCTGACTACTTTTACATATTTAGTAGTGAAGGTCACTCCAGCTTGTATGAAACGGCGATTCAATGTAGAGTTGCCTCAAGTTGATCCCTTCTTCAAGACGTCAGAAGGGCCTTGACTCTTGACACTGACAGTCTATACAAGTAATAGCCATTTCATGGCCATTACCTGCAATCTTCTTCGGTCTGATGCGTTTTTAAGCGGCTCCGAGCAATCTAGAAGCTACTGTCGACGTGGGTTTTTTTTTTTTTGCATTAGCGAGACCAACACAGCAAGCTGCGTGCCGTCTCTTCCTTCTCCGCCCGTCAGAACGAAAGATAACTACTATAAACTGGCAAAAAACGAGTGACGAAGCCGCGAACGAGTCGGCAAGCGAACGTATTTTCCCCAGCCCCAAATATTTGCTTTTCTCGACGCAAAACGGTAAAGATCAGCTTGCAGTTTTATACCAACACTGAGTTATTGACGACAACACGCGACACAGGAAGATAATTTCCTTCCTGTTTACTAGGATCTAAAGCTATATCTGAGTAACTACGTCACGGCGAACGATCACCGATATCACGAGCATCATGTCAAGGAGCATGTGATTATCATGCAAGCTAGTGCCATAATCCGACTGTTATCAAGTCGCCCCGTGCTTATTCTAAATAAAATAAATGTGAAGAGGAAAATGTAGATAACGGAGTATTCGTATATTCCGTCAGTGCAGCATTTCCGAATCTGGCTTTGGGTTTGACGGCACGGCACATACAATTCGCAGCTGCCGCGCCGGTTGTTGATGATCTTGCAGGCAGAATGGAATCCATTGACTGACACAAATTTCAACCCCAATCAAACGAGCATCGGGAGAGGAAAATAGTTGAGTGGTGGGAATTGAACTCTCGTCGACTATCATCGGTCCTGTCAAACGAGGATGAAAGTCGAATGAGAACTCACGAGAGTTTATAAACTTCCACGGACACGAGGAGGTTCACAACAAAACAGCAGTGGACTCCAACTCTCATATCACCCTCACTGGCCGATCAAACAATTTAAAACTCTTATCGACTTCGTCAGTTCGTGCACATGTTGAAATTCGTTTAGAATACATACACACAACTGAGTGGAGCTAATCTGAGCGCATAAAGAGCTCGGTGTTCTATCCCATCTCTCGTGCTCGTTTGATCGAGATCGGGGCTTTGATCAGAATTAAAATTTATAATTGTAATATTTCACAAATCAATTTTCACAAATACAAATCTATTACAATCTACTATATTTCAATTCTAACTTTTTAACAGCAAGATCTTGGCACAGGTGACCAGCGTACGCAGCTATACCATGCAATATGTCCAACCCAACACGCGAGTCATCTTTCTACACTCTATATTCTTATGAGATGTTTACGGCAGAGACTTTCTTTATCAGTGTCATGAAAGAAAAGTGTATTACTTGTAAGCCTCCAATTCAAGCATTTCTAAAAGCTAACTGGCTTGCGCTACTCCTTTAGACTTGCGCAAACTATTTTGTACTTCAAATTTTTTTTAACTATATTGACTATTGGTCATCAGTTTAGCGCATGAAATAAAGTCAAATCTGCAATATTACACCTGTAAACGAACGAACATCCATTCATCCTGGAAATAGCACACTACTTGGGAAGTCTCTCACTCTTTAATATACTGAAAATATCTGGATAACATTTAAACAATAAAACAGTAGAAAAGTTTGCAACGCTGTGAAGTGAGTGGAACTGACACTGAATATCTCATGGCATTCTTCCGCGAGTGAATAGATGAATGCAACACTAAGTCTCAGTGACTCTATAAACCGTTGTATAATACTGAAGTAGCTATAATTATAAAGACGGAAGTTATTTTCCATGACATGAGTGCAACATTTTTGTCTCCTGTTAAAATGATGTTTAATAGCGAATCCGTTCTACTGTAAAATAAGTAGAACTGGTTTTCACTAGGAGCAATACCCTTCGTTAATGTCTATATTCTTTAATTTTATAAATGTTGAACGATAACACTTCGTTGAAACGTTTATCCTTCACTGCTTCAGCTTCTGTTACAACAAGCCAAGGGTGCATTGGAGCAAAGAATATTTAGACATTTACCGCCAAAACTTTATCATGTCATTTTTTCATAATATGATTTGGGCACTGAAAGAAGACGATGTTTCGATTTCATTTTCGTCAACTTGACCCTCAACTGAGGCCAGATGACCTGGTACAGCTGTGTTGAATGCTTCACAACAAGTGCCTAAAACAGCATGTACTACCACGTGAATCATTTGTGCCACTGCGCTGTTTAGCACGAACTATTTACTAATGAAAAATAGTTCATCCAGCACAGTTTTACAAGCTTTGGTTCATTTTGGAGAACACTTGTCGATACTCTAAACAGAATACTTATACGGCAACTGTCACAAATTAAATTAAAGAGTAAAACTTTTTCTGTTGGTCGATCGCTGTTCAATTCCTGGCAGTTTCTGTTACATATTTATATACCAGTAAGTCAGGCAATGTTACTTAACTAAGAAATGAACAAATCAATTTGCTTGGTAGCTCAGTTTGCATAAAAACATAACTCAACAAAGGATCGATCAACAAAATTTGATTGAACAGTGCACTGATTTCGACTGCAAACGTTGAATGATAAAGATGTCGAAATCTTGTTTCACTGACAATGCACGTGGTTTCAATTCCAGTAGAACGCATACTACAAAATAAACATGGCATCAATGATTTTCAGATTTCCCAAACGAGGACAGCACACCTTGTAATTGTATGGCCATGAAAATGTTGCTGTATAGTACAATAAATAGTTTGGAAAGGAACGAGTTGCGGTATTATGCATTAATCACGGAATATTTGCAGATCTGAGGTAAAGATTTTAATAGCTGTTACGGAGTTTGTATAAAGCTTCAATTCGGTTGGAGAGCTTTGGGATTTCAAACGGCGAAATGTATTGAACTTTGAGAACACTTGAAGTTGAAGATATCTTATAAATCTAATTTGCGCAGTGCGGGAACGACAAGGCAGACATTTCATTTTAATTTTTATTAAACATACTCATATTGTATTATATTATATTATATTATATTATAGTATAGTATAGTATGGTATAGTACCGCAGCGTACCTGCATTTTGAAAGAAGGCTAGCGACGATTCACTGGCTCTCCGCCGCAGAACTGCTGCTGCTTTCTGATTCTCGAAATTCTCAGGCGACGAACTTCTTGGCCGCTTGCTGACGGGTGAAAAGGGGCAGTCGTCCACTGGCTCCGAGCACTCGGACGTAGATGAACTGGATTCTCTGGAGGATCCTAAGTCATGGATGCCGTTCCTTGACGTTGGATTAAGGTGGTTAAAATCTGGAGCAGAAAAATGTCTGTGCGAATTCCCCGAGTCCAGTCCCTCGGCTCGCCAAGCCGGAGAAGATCTAAAGGAGTCTTTCCTCTTGAGGGGAGAGGTCGGAGAAATACTACATTTACTGGCCAACCTGCCGCGATTCTGCAAACAACATATGCAGACCAAAGACAAAGATGTATGGTATTAAAGTCGATTTCTAAGAACTACATTCTTACTTTTTTTCCTTCTTTAAATTAGCTGTCGTCTTTCAAAAATGCCAAATTCAAATAAAACTTGTCTTTTCAAGAACCTAAAAGTTATATTGTTCTACAGAGTGTGACTTGTAGAAATGCTTTCTAAATTTCTAAATTTAAGGATCAATATGTTATATAAAGGGATGGAACTGTTGGTAATGAGACATAGAATCTATTGATGAAGGGAAATCTCACAACATTTTTTTAAGGAATTTTACCAATGTGATGTCTCTTGCGTAAGCAAATCCACTAGCCATTATCAGCATCTTCAAGATATTTAAATCTCTTGAATTGTGGCCATGTTTTTGTCACATCTACACTTCGTTTTATCACTAATGGTTCTTAATTTCAGTTATGCAGTTGAAATGTTGACCAGAATCTGACAGTTTGATCTCGCAATGACGCAAATCTGAGAGAAATCTATTATCATTGACGAAACCAATTAAGTTACTGACTAACCGTAATTCTTTTTTTCAATAAAGTAGTCTCTTCCCGGCCTAAAACCGAAATATCGGCTGAAAAGTAAAAAATAGAAAAGCTATGTTCGTGTAGTTCCGCATTTACATTTTACACAATTCGAAATAGAAGCGAATTTAATAACCCTTGTGCGTACGTGATAAAATTTCGTTCATGCAATCGTGACTTGGCACACATTGACCTCCCATGAAAGCACACAATTGATCATTGCACTGAGCGTGACACCTGACCTCCGACAATCCGCCCATTAGATCAACCACTTGGCCCTACTCTACTCCTAGTTTGGCATCGAGTCCTTTCAATTTCAGGAAAGCACACACGGTGGTGTATATACTATGTTGATAAACTAACAGACACCGTAGACTGCTGCGCGTCGGAAGTATTAGACTTGATTTAATATTTCGTTTAGATGCAAGCTAAATTTGAGATTTTGTTGCTAGAGCTTCTCGATATTAAGACAGCTGCCTTAAACTGAAAGTGAAAGAGCTCTTTTAGCCCTCGGGGTTTCCTTATATTTTCAGAACCGCCATGTTCTGCTTGTGGAATAACTAATATGTTAATTCTGGCTACTGAATTCTGCTGTATTGAAGAAAAAGTTATTATGAAAGACACTATCATCAAGGCATCATTTTCACAAAAATATTTTCAAAAATAAATTGATGTTGTGGAAGTGCGAGATTGTATTAAGTTTTGACGTTATCCACCATTAATAAACCTTTCAAAGTTGTTTGTTTTATGGCAAAAATAAATTTACAAAAAGCGCATGCCACAATGCACGAGCAGTCCCCCTTTGACGTCTCCAGACTTGCTGGGTGTTGATATCACCATAGTGATCGCCCGTTAACAATGAGTTTCTTGCGTAAATGGTGTTCGCGGTCCGGCCCATCGGAAACAGAACAATTATCGATATCTATCGTGGCTATTGTTTGGCGGCACTGCATTTCGGCGACACGAAGCATCGATAATAACTGCGGCGAATTACACAGTGACAGTTGACGAGGAGCCAAATAACACGAAACTTGTACTTACTACTAGCGTGTGGGTACTGAATATACCGGATCGGACGATGAGGAATTTAATAAACATAATATAAAACAGCTTGATATTGAACTGGTTGGTCTTCCGAAAATATCTTTGGCTAGAATCGTGACGAAGACCCCAGACAGCTCGCGAGCCGCTTGGTGCGGGGGTTGAAGAGCGTTCCTCCCCTTCCGTAACTTTCTATTGTGTACTCGAATATTCGTTGATGTAGCAGGGACGAAGACAATAATCTACCGTCAAAGCTTCGATACTCACAAAAACCGACTAAAAGAGTTTTAAGTTCTGACAGCGAGGAAAACTAATATTCTATTGAATAGAAACATTTTCTGGCTTGTGCAGGTGTTAATTTAATACGCACGAGTCTAATTTAAATTTTCAATATTTTATTTTTTATATACCGTTTTCAAATATCAAATATAATGAATTCTGTAATAAAGACGAAAACCACGAAGCTCACAGTTCCGCCGATGTAACTGTGCCACAAAGCTCGTGAGTTTCCAGCAAATATCTCCTTCTGGCCAATAAGTCTGCACTGAACTAATTCGATAAATAGGATTATAAGATGTTGGGCAATTCAAGGCCAAAACTGGAGAAGCAATCATTCATTTCTCCAAAGACATTAACATCGCTAAACCACACAAGTAAACTATAAGATATATTTTATGAATATGAATCGACTCCTGTGTATATTGGTCACGAAATGTTATTATCGCGGTTGTTATAAGTCGACTAGATGAGCTTGGGAAATTCCAACTCTAATAAGAACACTTTTTTTTCAACTTACCACAGGAGAAGAGATTCTGCATCCTAAACAATCACATATTGGGGGATGAACCTTTATGAGTCCACGAGCTATCAGACTTTTTAAAGATTTTCCCTTAAATCGAATGCTTCTCTTCCAATCTTTAGCCGTTTCTCTTCCGCTTATATACTGCAGCTCATTCGGTGTCAGCCATTCGGAGTTGTTGAATAAAATACAAGGCCCTTTGCTTCCCTGGCAGAGTTTAGAGACATACAAGAGAGCTGTGTTTTCCCCACACTGTATTTCCAAAGGTTCTTCTGGTGTAAGGTTTTGATCCGGCAGCGACTCTCCTTCGTAACGGGCAGCTTCTCCGGCTGGTTTGGTCCCCTCATTTGACTCAAGTTTAACATACTGGTGCTGCTCTGTACCCCTGAGAGAGTCCTGTGTATTGCTTGGGGAATCTCGACTTGAAATATCCAGGATAGAAGGCTTTGAAGTAACTGCTGTGTCAGGAGACGCGTGAACCGTGTCACGGTTGGCAGTATATAGCAACTGATCCTGTACGCGTGTGAATTCGCTAACTTTTGAATAACTGGTACGTGCACTTGAGTCCAGTTGTGAACTGTCGTTTTCCGGGCAACACTCACTAGACATTTCCACAGTCATCAGCGACCTAATAACAGTGATTTTTTACAAAGTTGTCGGGATTGAGCCATGGAAGAGTTAGTAGCCGTCGAACAGTTTGCCTGTTTTTGGGCGACAGTCTTCGACGATGTATCCGTCTCACCGAACGGCCAGTTAACGAAAACACGCGACGAACTCCGTCTGCCGCCGTGCGAAGTTGTCGCTGATGATTTGAAGTGATATCTTTCTGTCGCTGGGCAATATGATTGGATAACGACCTGTCGGAATTTAAACGTACTTGTTAGAGTAACCAATCAACGTCGCGCTCTCTGTAAACAATTTGTGCGAATACAGCATTTGTAATTCATTTTTTTATGCCCTAAAACCATGACCGTCTGAAAATATTCGCTCAAAAATAATATGAAAGCGGCCTCTATATATATATATATATATATATATATATATATGCGTTGTAAACAATCATTTTACGAGAGCGGAAATTAGTTCACGAAATGATAAATTGGATCAGGAGCAGCAGCTCGTAAAGGATAATAACTGTGGTGTTCGTTTTCTTCCGGCTTGTTTACAACTTTTCCTTCCAGTTTACTTATATCTTATAATTATTATTTTCACAAGTAGTGATGTACAAAAGATCGTAACCCCGTCAATACACGACAGCTCGGTCAAAGTCGGTTCGCTGTCCACCGACAGAGTTCGTACTGTCCGAGCCGATTTATCAATTTCACAGTGAAAGTTTTAATTGATAGTAAATTCGCGTTTTCTTTCACTGTGAATTCAGAATTGGTATACCGGCTCGAGAAGTACTAACTAAAATCTGTTCTGCTCAATAATTTCGATTTGCAAAACGAATGGAAGTTCTTTGTTCATCACGTGAGCACACTCTTGTCAGTCTGAGTAGTGACATCATCCACGCGACAACAATAGGCACGCTCGGCACCATTTGCATGCAATCAATTCATGATTGAATAAACTCAGTTTTGTTTTGTACACAGTTCTCGAAAATTATAAACATTACTTTTCTATAGCGGTAATTTCGTCTTGCTTTGCAGACACATCGCGGCGAAGCTGTTTCGAAATCATTAAACAGTATTAAAACATTTGGTTGTCAACTCTGGGCAATTGCATTCTGTGATGTTCTGTGTCATCTCTCAATTTGATTACAATATTAGACCCAAAGAAAGCATGCAAATAACTTTATTAGTGTTACTACGTAAAAGACCACCGCAAAAACATTCTCGCAAGTCCAATTTCGTCAACAATTGAATACAAAACAATTATTCATTCGTCGCTTTCGGATGAAAACGAAGATGCGATAGTTAATTACCATTTTATGCGACTTCAAATGTGGACGATTCTGGTTCTATTTCTTTTAGAACAAGGTATAAACTTTAGTTGCGGCCGATTGTCATCGAGTAATAAGATTTAGACGTCTGAAAAACTTCTCGTGTTTTCTCCGTCAGTATTTGTTTATTTTGGATTTGGAACCGAATACTCAAACAATAGAGCGGTGGTAATTCAGTCGTTTGTCGTAGTTGATGTTCATTGGATTCTTACCCCGGGATCTATGAAAACACATATTGGACCGAATAAAAAAGAAAAATGTGCAGACGTCTGGAACTTGAAATCTTTTGATGCAAGCAGCACATGTTTGTACACTTAGGCAACCCTCCGGAACTTTTCCATGTTTTCCCCAAATCGAGGTTCCTGGTTTTCCTTTAAGTAACCTCGCACGCACATAGTGCAAGAATGCAGTAACTGAATTGCATGCAAACGCTTTTGCTATCCGGACTTGAATTCCAACACGTGCGAACTTGGTATGCACAAAAAGGTCATGAGCACCGAACGGCGGAGTATTAAAGCCAAACAACGTATTGTCTGTTGGTTCCAGGTATTGAGTTCATTTTGGTAAAAACAAAAAACAAATAGCTGTGATCAAGGTCCAAATATACGGTGTCCCATATATATTATGAGTGTCAAAGAAAGTGAGCGATCAAGGACAGACATGGGCAATATTGTATTTCACTTATGCTGCTCCAAGGCGACCCTGTGTTCTCACATTACCTGGTAGTGGTACTACTATATACTAGGGGACCATTACCATTTCCTTTTCGTGGTTGTAAAATTCAGAAAAAAAACAAGTCCTCAGAACATTTGAAGGTCCAACAAGTTAAGAATTTACCCTGGATGCCAGAGGATATCCTTGCTCAAACGTTCTGCTTACTGAGTCGCTGAGCGTTGAACAGTGAACCGGTGATTCAGCGGCGCGGACAAATCGCTTGAGCAAAGACAAACTCTGGCATCCAGAGTACCAAGCCAATTGAGATCAGACATAGAGCCCACAAAAAAAGTAGAGGTCCTTAGCTCTCCTTGTTCACAAATCGAAGCGAATTCTACATGTCTTTGTGCTGTCTAAACGGCTGGATTAAGCAGCAAGCCGGTCAGCTGAACAAATTGCTTTTTTGCGTTTGAAAAAAGCCGTAGAGTGGATCGAAAAGAAATGCATATAGTATTGTATTCAGTATTGAGCAATTCACGGTATGGCACCTTCCTATTTATCTCAGCTTGTAGTGGTCGAAAAGGAGGGACGGTACAACCTGCGCA
>JAOBYG010174420.1:0-18119 GCA_025403545.1 Epizoanthus stellaris
TCCCGAAATATCTCATACAGAAACTTAAATATGTTCAAAATGCTGCTGCTTGTCTCGTCCATCAATCATCTCGCTACGATCATCTCTCTCCTATACTTGCTGAACTTCACTGGCTTCCCGGTGAAAAGCGCATTCAGTTTAAGATTCTTCTAAGCACTTATAATGCTTTGCATGACTGTGCTTCAGCCTATATCAAAGAATTACTACAACCCTACAAGCATGTACGAACCCTCAGATCTTACAATAAGAACCTTTTAGAGAAACCTCGTTTCAATCTTAAGACCTTTGGTGCACGTGCATTTTCAGCAGCCGCACCAAATGTGTGGAATCGCCTTCCATTGGTCATCAAGAACAGTTTGAACATAAACATTTTCAAAAAACAGTTGAAAACTTTTATTTTAAAGCAATCGTTTTAGTTCCTTAGTGTTATTTATGTTTTATCTGTTTTTTCTCTCTTTTTCTTTTTGAAATTGTAGCAGCGCATTAGAAGCCTGCAAAAGGCGCTATCGAAATTTTTTATTGTTATTGTTATTGTTATTACAGCTTCGCCAAGTATTTGGTGGGAATTCGATAGAGGTTCCAATAGTCCATACGGATTCCGATAGGGGTCCCAAGGAAAATCGAAAAGGCTCTCACGGGAATTCGATAGGGGTCCAAAGGGACCCTAGGGAATTCTATATGGGTCCCAAGAGAATTCGATATGGGTCCAAAGGGAATTCGATAGGGGTCCCAAGGGAATTCGATAGGGTTCCAAAGGGAATTGCCTAGGTGTTCCAAAGGAAATCGATACGGGTCTCAAGGGAATTCGAAGCATGTCCAAAGGGTCGCTAGGGAATTCGACAGTGGTCCCAAGGGTATTTGATAGGAGTCCCAAGGGAATTCCATAGGGGTCCCAAAGGAATGCGATAGGGGTCCAAGATACTTTAAAATCGTACATTGACCGAATAAACGCAATATATTTGTGAGCGGTTGTATATCATTCTTCGAGTTCAGAAGCTTTTATTGTCAAATGGACGCTTGGTCCGTTTCGGAAAGTTGAGTAACATACATAGTTTTATACAGAAATCGCCTTACAGCTTCGTTAAGTATTTGGTGGGAATTCGATAGAGATTCCAATGGTCCCTGCGAATTTCGATAGGGGTCCCAAGGAAATTCGATAAGGCTCTGACGAGAATTCGATAGGGGTCCAAAGGGTGCCAAGGGAATTCGATTGGGGTCCAAAGGGAATTCGATAGGGGTCCCAAGGGAATTCTTTAAGAATCCGAAGGGAATTCGATAGGGGACCCAAGAGAATTCGATAGGGCTCCAAAGGGAATTCGAATTATATGTACTGATATATGTTACTGGACTCCTTGTGTAATGCGTATTTGAATTTACACATGGAGAGTACGCAATATAAGTCCATTACCATTGTCCATTTTCCGTCGTCCATTGTCGAATGGGGTCCCAAGGGTCCCTAGGGCATTCGGGAGGCGCCCCAAGGGAATTCGACAGGGGTCGCAAGGGAATTATATAGGAATCCCAAGGAAATTCGATATGGGTCCCAAGGAAATGCTATAGGGATCCCCAGGGAATTCGATAGGGGTCCCAAGGGAATTCGATAGGTTTCCCAAAGGTAAGATAGTACGCAATATAAATGCATTACCATTGGCCATTTTCCATTGTGCATTGTCGAATTGGGTTGCATGGATCCCTAGGGAATTCGATAGGGGTCCCAAGGGAATTCCATAGGGGTCGCAAGGACATTCTATAGGGATCCCAAGGCAATTCGATAGGGTTCCCAAGGGAATTCGATAGGGGTCCCAAGGGAATTCGATTGGGGTCCCAAGGGAATTCGATAGGGGTGGCAAGGGAATTCAATACGGGTCTTAAGGTAATTCGACAGGGTCCCCAGGGAATTCTATAGGGATCCCAAGAGAATTCGATAGTGTTCCAAAGGGAATTTGATAGGGGCTTAAGGGTATTCGATAGGCGTCACACGGGAATTTGAAAGGGGTCTCAAAGGAATTCTATAGCGGTCCCAAGGGAATTCGATAGCAGTCCGAAGGGAATTTCTCAGTGCTATTTAGGCATGGCTCTTGGCTCGAAATAAGCCTTTTTGTTAACTCGCCGAGTTCTCTTGCTATGTCACTCAAACTTGGACAAGTGAAAGACAATATCGACAGGAGCATTTTAGATGCATGGTACCATGGTGACAAGGTCACGTGACAAAATAGCGTCCATATTAGGTAAAAATACTCACCTTATTGAGTGAGTGGACAGACATTAAAATGTTGCGAAGTAAAAGCCCAAATAGATTGTAGTAGTCATCAAATTATCAAACTAATTCTAAAGTTTGGAAATTATTTTCAAAACAAGATTGTTTTTTCAGATCAATTTTTTCATTGTCATAATTGTTTTGAGAAGATCTTTACAAATAATATTTTTCCAACTTTCCAATTAGTTATAACAAGATATTGATGTTTGTAATTTTAATATATACTTAAAGTTAAAGGTTTCAATGTGTAAGTGGTCACTCAGTCCAATTGAAGAGGAAAGTACAATATGGCCGCCATATTATGACGTCACTGAGTTTCCTTGAGGTCCCAAGGGAATTTGGTAGTGGTCCAAAGGGATACTAGGGAATTCGATAGGGATCAAAAGGGTCCCTAGGTAATTCGATAGGGGTCCCAAGGCATCCCTAGGGAATACGATAGGGGTTCAAAGGGTCCTTAGGGAATTCGGCAGGTGTCCCAATGGTCCCTGGGATTACGATAGGGGTTCAAAGGGTCCTTAGGGATTTCGGGAGGGGTCCCAACGGTCCCAAGGTAATTCGATGGGGGGTCCAAAGTGAATTCGATGGGGTTCCCATGTGAATTCGATAGGGGTCCCAAGGGAATTCGGTAGGAGTCCCAAGGGAATTAGATGCGGGTCCCAAGGGAATTCTATGGAAGCCTAAAGGATTGGTACGGAATTCGATAGGGGTCCCAAACGAATTCGATAGTGGCCCCAAGGGAATTCGATATGGGTCCCAAGAGAATTCGGTAGGGGTCCCAAGGGATTTCGATTGGGTTACAAAGAGAATTCGAAACTGGACCGAAGAGAATTGGATAGGGGTCCCAGGGAATTCGATAGGGGTCCCAAGGGAATACGATAGGGAATTAGATTGGGTTCCAAAGGCAAATCGAGACGGGTCCCATGGGTATGGCGGCACTAATTTGCATAAAAAGATCACGTGGGATATCCAGACAACCTTTTAACATAGCTCATTGTTTTCTACACATTTCCTCCGTTCTAGGAACACCGATTATAAATTGATTTTCGGGGGGTGCACGATAACCCCTTCTAGCCACTAGCCGACTTGGGACCATATCGAATTCCCTTGCCACCCCTATCGAATTTCCTTCGGAGCCCTATCAAATTCCCTTTGGGCCCCTATCGAGTTCCATTGGGCCGCTATCAAATTCGTTCGCGACCACTATTGAATTCCCCTAACGACCTTTTCGACCTCCATTGAATTCCCTTGGGACCCGTATCGAATTGCCTTTGGCACCCAATCGAATTCCCTTGGCACCCTTCGGACCCCTATTGAATTCTCTAGGGACCATTGGGAACCCTATTGAATTATGGTGGATCACTATCGTATTCCCTTTGGGACCCTATCGAATTCCCTTGGGACCCCTATCGAGTTCCGTTGGGCCGCTATCAAATTCGCTTGCGACCACTATTGAATTATATAGGTAGTTACATATCGGAGGAGATCGAGCGATTACAGAAACGAGCTCTGAGAATTATTCATCCTAATCTCTCTTACAACCAGGCACTTGAACAATAGGGATGCTCACGACTAGATAAGCGACAACAGGATCTCTGTATAAAGACCCTAAAGAAGTTCGTGAAAGAAGGCCCACTCTCCCACCATGTAGCGTGCACCATGACTACCAAACCAGAAACGCGAATAATTGGACTATAAAGTGCATAACTGAATGCTTCAAGCGCGGTTTCTTTCCCAGCGTCATTCCTCTAGCCAATGCATTGAAATAGGATTAGATTCGGTTATATTTAGATTAGATTCGGTTTTTTCAATTTTTTGTACTATATTATCATGCTTGTAACCCGGTCCCCCTTTTTTTTCAATTTGTCAAACTTTATTATTGTAATTCTTTACTAAGGGACGGACCATTTGATTTTGTTGGGGGGGGGGGAGTGGAAGAATTTGTAAAAACAAAATTCGCACGAGCCAAAAAGCCCAAAACAAAAACATTTGCACGACACAAAATCATAAAGACAAAGTGAGAGAGAAACAGAGGGAAAAGCGGAAAAAAAATTGCAGGCCCATTCCTGGGCAAAAAATAAAAATTGCTCGCAAATCATTCTTCCACCCCCACCCCACGATATCAAATGGTCCGTCCCTAAGATTTCTTGTATACACATTGTAATTCAATTTTAATTGCGAAGATATGAAATTAACCAGTGATCATAATCGCAAAACTAAACCATATTTTAATTAATTGCCCTCAAAACCCCGTTATCAACTTATCTGTAATATTCGCTGATTGGTAATGCTGGCACTATAGAATTTGAAAGTGGGGGGACAATCAGACCCCTCCTAAGGTTTTTCAACCTAAATTTCTTGTCTCCAAAGCAATTGCCAATAAAATGTTCTGTGGCTATAGCCATATAAATAAGACACCGTTTGACACTAATTGGATGATGTCAGCTTTCATAATTTATGTAGAATAAATTATGCAAATTAGAACTTGCTTCAGAATATTGACAAATTTTGTAAAAAATTACTAAATATTTTAAGTTTATATAAGTTTATATAATTTATTTTGTTAGTTTGCCCATAAAACATTGTCTTTCAGCTCTTTCTATTTGTTTTGCACCATTTCAAAAATCGTAAAATACTAGATGGCGGACATTCACTTTCAAATTTGTTACCATAGCAACACTAATTAAGCAATACCTGATTGTTGCCATGTAAACTAATTAGCTAGGTCTAAGCTAATTCCCTGCCAATTACCAAGTCTTTATCTTTATCCATATAGAAAATCTTGGGGAGGGGCTCCGATTGACCCCCTCCCCCTGGGATAATATGTTACAAAAAATACCTTGGCCGTCCGAGGGTTAACATACCACAGACACACATACAGGAGTTACTTCAGGAGTGGCGTTTGAATGATCTTTGACCCTCGAAACATGGGTCTAGACACCTTATTTGTTCATTTATCTGCAATATTAGCTGAGATGTAGTGAAAAATGGATTTTTCGGTAATGGCGGCACTAATTTGCATAAAAAGATCACGTGGGATATCCAGACAACCTTTTAACATAGCTCATTGTTTTCTACACATTTCCTCCGTTCTAGGAACACCGATTATAAATTGATTTCCGGGGGGTGCACGATAACCCCTTCTAGCCACTAGACGACTTGGGACCATATCGAATTCCCTTGCCACCCCTATCGAATTTCCTTCGTAGCCCTATCAAATTCCCTTTGGACCCCTATCGAGTTCCATTGGGCCGCTATCAAATTCGCTTGCGACCATTATTGAATTCCCCTAACGACCTTTTCGACCTCCATCGAATTCCCTTGGGAACCGTATCGAATTGCCTTTGGCACCCAATCGAATTCCCTTGCTACCCCTTCGGACCCCTATCGCATTCCCTAGGAACCACTGGGAACCCTATTGAATTATGGTGGATCCCTATCGTATTCACCTGGGACCCAATCGAATTACCTCGGGGCCCCTATCAAATTCCCTTCCGACCAATATCGAATTCCCTCGACACCCTTTCGACCTCCATCGAATTACCTTGGGACACATTTCAAATTCCCTTCGAACTCCTACCGAATTCCCTCGTGGCACCTATCGAATTCCCTTGGGACCCGTATCGAATTACCTTCGGTACCAAATCGAATTCCCTTGGGACCCCTTTCGAATTCCCTTGGACTCCTACCGAATTGTCTGGCACATTGCCCCTATCGAATCCCTTTGAGACCACTTTTGAATTCCCTAGGGAAACGCGGGATCCCTATCGAATTCCCTTGGGACCCTTGGGACACCTATTGAATTCTGTTGGACACCTGTCGTATTCCCTTGGGACCCTATCGAATTTCCTAGAAATCCTTTGGACCACTAACGAATTCCCTAGAGACCTTTATGGAATTTCCTTGGGACCCCAATTGAATTTCCTTTGAAACCCAATCGAATTCCATTGGGACCCTTGGGGTACCTATCGAATACAATAAGAACCCTTTGAACCCCTATCGTATTCCCTTGGGACGCTTTCGCCCATATCGAATATCCTAGGGTCCCTTTGGAACACTACCGAATTCCCATCAGACCCGTTACGAATTGCCTTTCGAACCCAATCGAATCCCCTATCGTATTCCCTTGATACCCCTATCGAATTCCCTTTGGATCGATATAGAATTCCCTTCGGAGCCCTATCGAATTCCCTTATGACCCCTATCGCATTCCCTTGGGACCCTTATCGAATTCCCTTGGAACCGCTCTCGAATTCCCTTTGGAACCCCATCGAATTCCCTTGGGACCATTGGGGCCTCTATCGAAATTCCTTTGGACTCCAATAGACTTCCCTTGGGACCCTTGGGACCGCTATCGACTTCCCTTGGGTCCCCTATCGAAACCCCTAGAGACTCTTGGGACCCCTATCGAATTCCCTTGGGACCCATATCGAATTCCCTTGGTGACCCTATCGAATTCCCTTTGAAACCCTATCGCATTCCCTTTGGAATCCTATCGAAATCCCTAGGGACCCTGTCGACCCCTATCCAATTCCCTAGGGTCCCTTTGGACTCCTATCCAATTCCCTTGCAACCACTCTCGAATTCTCTAGTGAGCATTTGGAACCCCATCGAATTCCCTTGGAAACCCTATCGAATTCCCTTGGCATCCTTAAATAATTCCCTTTGGACCCTTATCGAATTTCCATGGGACCCCTATGGAATTCCCTTGGGACCCCTATCGAATTCCCTTGGGACCAATATTGAATATCCTTGGCACCCCTATTGAACTCCCTTGGGACTCCTATAGAATTCCCTTGGGAAACCTATCGAATTCTTTAGGGACCCTATCGAATTTCCTTGGGACACCTATCGAATTCCCTTTGGACCCCAATTTAATTCCGTTGGGACCACTATCAAATTCCCTAGCGACCCTTTGGACCCCCATCGAATTCCCTCGGAACCCTATTGAATTCCTTTGGAACTCCTATCGAATTCCCTTGGGTTCACTATAGAATTCCCTTGGGACCCCCATCGAATTCCCATAGGACCCGTATCGAACTACTTTGGGATCCCTATCGAATTACCTTGGGACCCCTATCGAATTACCTTGGGACCCCTATCGAATTCCCTTCGGTCCCCTTTCGGACTCCATACGGACCCTTTGAACCCCTATCGACAATGGACAACGATAAATGGACAATGGTAATGCATTTATATTGCCTTTTCTCCATGTGTATGTTCAAATACACAGTACAATAGTAAGTAGGATTCCAAGGGAATTCGATAGTGGTCCCAAGGTAATTCCATGGGGGTCCAAAGGGTCGCTAGGGAATTCGATAGTGGTTCGGAGGAAATTTGATAGGACTCCCTAGGGAATTCCATAGGGTTCCAAACGGAATTCGATAGGGGTCCCCAGGGAATTCGATTTGGTTGCAAAGGGAGTTCCATAGGGGTCCCAAGGGAATTCGATAGGGGTCCCATGGGAATTCGATTGGTGTCCCATAGGAATTCGATAGAAGTCCCAAGGGACTACCATAGGGCTCCCAAGGGAATGCGATAGGGGTCCAAAATACTATGCAATCGTACATAAATCGAACGAACGCAATATATTTGTCAGCGGTTGTATATCATTCTTAGAGTTTCGAAGCTTTTATTGTCAAATGGAAGCTTGTTCCGTTTTGGAAAGTTAAGTAACATAGATAGCTTTATACAGAAATCGCATTACAGCTTCGCTATGGAATTCGATATGGGTCCCAAGGGAATTTGATAGGGGTTCAAAGGATCCCTAGGGAATTCGATAGGGTTCCCATCGAAATTCAATAGGGATCCAAAAGGAATTCGATAGTGGTCTCAAGGGAATTCAAATTATATGTACTGATATATGTTACTGAACCTACTATTGTACTGCGTATTTGAACATACGCATGGAGAGTACGCAATATAAATGCGTTACCATTGTCCATTGACCGTTGTCCATTGTCGAAAGTGGTCCCAAGGCTCCGTAGGGAATCCGACAGGGGAGCCAAGGGAATTCGATAGGCGTCCCAAGGGAATTCGATAGGGATCCCAAGTGAAGTCGAATTATATGTACTGATATATGT
Organism: Epizoanthus stellaris; assembly: GCA_025403545.1. Taxonomy (NCBI): domain Eukaryota; kingdom Metazoa; phylum Cnidaria; class Anthozoa; order Zoantharia; family Epizoanthidae; genus Epizoanthus; species Epizoanthus stellaris. Next base: position 8,338 of record JAOBYG010174420.1, read on the forward strand.
TACTGGACTCCTAGTATTTTAATACGTATTTGAACATACCCATGCAGAGTACGCAATATATATGAATTACCATTGTCCATTGACGGTTATTCTTTGTCAATTGGGGTCCCAAGGGTCCCAAGGGAATTCGATAGGGGTCCCATGGGAATTCGATAGGTTCCCAAGGGAATTCGATAGGGGTTCTAAGCAAATTCGATAGGGGACCCAAGGGAATTCGAATTATATTTACTAATATATGTTACTGGCTCCGAGTATTGTAATGCGTATTTGAACATACACATGGAGAGTACGCAATATAAATGCATTATCATTGTCCATTTTCCGTTGTCCATTGTCAAATGGGGTCCCAAGGGTCCGTAGCGAATTCGATAGTGGAACCAAGGGAATTCGACAGGGGTCGCAAGAGAATTATATAGGAATCGCAATTCAATAGGGTTCTTAAGGGAATTAGATAGGGGTCCCAAGGGAATTCGATAGGGTCCCAAGGGAATTCGATAGGGGTCCAAGGGAATTCGATAGGGGTCCCAAGGGAATTCGATAGGGGTCCCAAGGGAATTCGATAGGGGTTCCAAGGGAATTCCATAGTGATCCCCAGGGAATTCGATATGGGTCCCAAGCGAATTCGATAGGTTTCGCAAGGTAATTCGATAGGTGTCCCAAGGAAATTTAACAGGGGTCCCAAGGGAATTCGATAGGGATCCCAAGGAAATTCAATAGGGATCCCAAGGGAATTCGATAGACGTCCAAAGGGAGTACGATAGGGGTCCTATGGGAATTTTATGGGGGTCCCAAGGGAATTCGATAGGGGTCCCAAGGGAATGGTATAGGGATCCCCAGGGAACTCGATAGGGGTCCAAAGGGAATTCGATAGGATTCCCAAGGTAAATCGATAGGTGCCAATAGGAAATTTGACAGGGGTTCCAAGATAATTCAATAGGGATCCGAAGGGAACTCCATAGGTTCCAAAGGGAATTCGATAGGGGTCCATAGGGAATTCGATTGGGGTGCCAAGGGAGTTCCATAGGGGTCCCAAGGGAATTCGATAGGTGCCGCAAGGAAATTTGACAGGGGTTCCAAGGGAATTCAATACGGATCCGAAGGGAATTCGATAGGGTCGATTGGGAATTCGACAGGGAACCCAACTGAAGTTGATAGGGGTCCCAAGTAAATTATATAAGAATCCCATGGGAATTCGATAGGGTTCCCAAGGGAATTCGATACGGCAACCAAGGGAATTTGATAGGCATCCAAAGGGTGTTCGCTAGCGGTCCAATGGGAAATCGATGCGGGTGCCAATGGAATTCTATAGGGATCCCAAGAGAATTCGATAGTTGTCCCAAGGGAATTTGACAGGGGACCAAGGGTATTCGATAGGCGTCATACGGTAATTTGAAAGGGGTCTCAAAGGAATTCTATAGCGGTCCCAAGGGAATTCGATAGTGGTCGAAAGGGAATTCGATAGGGGTACAAAGGGAATTCGATAGACGTGCCAAGGACCCCAAGGGAATTCGATAGGGGACCCAAGGCAATTCGATAGGGGTACCTAGGCTTCCAACGGAATTCGAATGGGTGCCAAAGACAATTCGATACGGGTCCCAAGGGAATTCAATTGGGGCCACAAGGGAATTCGGTAGGAGTCCGAAGGGAATTTGAAAGTAGTCCAAATGGAATTCGATGGAAGTCCAAAGGATCGCTAGGGAATTGGACAATGGTCGCAAGGAAATTTAATAGGGGCCCAACGGAATTCGATAGCGGTCCCAAGAGAGTTCGATAGGAGTCCCAAGGGAATTCGACAGGGGTCTCAAAAGAATTCGACTGCGTTCCAAAGGGAACTCGATAGTGAACCCGAGTAAATTCGACAGTAGACCCAAGGGAAATCGATAGGGGTCCCAGGGAATTCGATCGGGGTCTCAACGGAATTAGTCAGGGACCCAATTGGCAATGAACAAACGCTAATGGACAATGGTAATGCATTTATATTGCGTACTCTCCATGGGTATGTTCACACGCGTATTACAATACTAGTAGTCGAGTAACATATATCAGTACATATAACTCGAATTCCCGTGGGACCCCTATCGAATTTCCTTGGGACCCTATCGTGTTTCCTCGGGATTCCTATAGAATTCCCTTGGGACCCCAATCGAATTCCCATGGGACCCTTATCGAATTCCCTTTGGACCCCAATCGAATTCCCTTGGGACCCTTGGGTCCCCTATCCATTTCCCTAAGGACCCTTTGAGTCCCCTATCGTATTCTCTTGCGACCCTATCGAATTCCATAGGGAACCTTGGGATCCCAATTGACAATGAACAACCGACAATGGAGATTGGTAATGCATTTACATTGCGTACTCTCCATGGGTATGTTCAAATACGTTTACAAAACTAGGAGTCCCGTAACATATATCAGTACATATAATTCGAATTCCCTTGGAGTCCTATTCACTTCCCCTTGGACCTCTATGGAATTGTCTTGGGCCCCCTATCTAATTCCCTTGGGACCCCTATCGAATTTCCTTGGGACCCCTATCGAATTCTCTCGGGCCCCCTATCGCATTCCCTTGGAATCCCTATCGAATTCCCTTGGGACTCCTATAGAATTGCCTTGGGACCCGTATCGAATTCCTTTGGGACCCCTATTGAAATTCCTAGGGAAAATTTGGACCTCTAACGAATTCCCTTGAGACCATTATCGAATTCCCTTGGAACCCCAATCGAATTGCCTTGGGTCCCCTATCGAAATCCCTTGGGTCCACTATCGAATTCCCTCGGGACCCCCATCGAATTCCCTAGGGTCCTTTTGGATTCCTAACGAAATCCCTTGGGACCCTATGGAATTACCTAAGGACCCTTGGGAACCCTGTGTTATTCTCTTGGAACTCCCATCGAATTCCGTAGGGACTCATTGTACCACTATCGTATTCCCTTGCGACCCCTTTCGAATTAAATAGGGATCCTTTGGTCCGCTATCGAATTCCCTTGGGAACCCTATCTAATTCCCTAGGGACCCCTATCGAATTCCCTTTGGTCCCCTATCGAATTCCTTTGGGATTCCTATCAAATTCCCTTGGAATTCCTATTGAATTCCCTTGGGACCCCTATCGAAGGCATTTGGGATTCCTATCGAATTCCTTTGGGTTTCCTATCGGATTCCCTTGGCTTCCTAAGGAATTCCCCTGGGACCACTATCGAATTCGCTTGGGTCCCCTATCGAATTCCCTAGGGACCCTTGGGACCCATTCGAGAATGGACAACGGTCAATTAGACAATGGTAATGCATTTATATTGCGTACTTACCAAGTGTATGTTCAAATACGCATTACAATACTAGGAGTCCAGTAAAAGATATCAGTACATATAATTCGAATTCGCTATGGACCCCTAACGAATTCCGTTTGGACCCCTATCGAATTCTCTTGCGACCCCTATCGAATTCCCTAGGGACCCGTTGAACCCCTATCGAATTCCCTTGGGAGCCATATCGAATTCCATAGCGAAGCTGTAATGCGATTTCTGTATAAAACTATCTATATTTCTCAACTTTCCAAAACGGAACAAGCGTCCATTTGACAATAAAGTTTCTAATATCTAAGAATGATGTATAACCGCTGACAAATATATTGCTTTTGTTCGGTTTAGGTACGATTTCAAAGTACCTTGGACCCCTATCGCATTCCCTTCGGACCCCTATAGAATTCCCTTGGGACTCGTATCATATTCCCTTGGGACCACTCTCGTATTTCCTTGGGGGCCCTATCGAATTCCCTTAGAACATGTATCGAATTGCCTTTGGAACCTACTGGAATTCCCTAAGAAAACTTTAATCCCCTATCGTATTCCCTTGGGACCCCTATTGCATTCCCTTGGGACCCATGGCGCCTCTATCGATTTCCCTTTGGACTCCAATCGAATTCCGTTGGAACCCTTGGGACCCCTATCGAATTCCCTAAGCACCCTTGGCACGCCTATCGAATTCCGCTGGGCCCCTAACAAATTGCCTTGCGATCACTCTCGAATTCCCTAGCGTCCCTTTGGAACTCCATCGAATTCCCTTGGGACCCGTTTCGATTTTCCTTGGGACTCCTACCCAATACCCTTGGGAACCCTATCGAATTCCGTTGGTACCCCTATCGATTACCCTTGGGACCCCTATCGAATTCCCTTCGGATTCCTAAAGAATTCCCTTGGGAACCCTATCGAATTCCCATTGGACCCCTATCGAATTCCCTTTGGACCACAATCGAACTCCCTTGGCCCCCTTTGGAGCCCTATCGAATTCCCTAAGGACCGTATCGACCCCTACCGAATCCCCTAGGGTCCCTTTGGACCCCTATCGAATTCCCGTGATAGCCTTAACGAATTTCCGTGGAACCCCTATCGAAATCCGCAGGGACCATTGGAACCTCTATCGAATTCCCACCAAATACTTAGCGAAGCTGTAAGGCAATTTCTTTATAAAACTATCTATGTTACTTAACTTTGCGAAAGGGACCAAGCGTCTATTTGACAATAAAAGCTTCTAAACTGTAAGAATGATACACAAATATATTGCGTTTGTTCGGTTTATGTACGACTGTAATGTATCTTGGTCCCCTATCACATTCCCTTGGGACGCATATGGAATTCCCTAGGGAACCTTATCGAATTCCCTTGGGCCCCTCTCAAATTCCCTTTCGTCCACTTTCTATTTCCCAAGGGACCTTTGGACCTCCATAGGATTCCCTTGCGACCCCTATTGAATTCCTTTGGGACTCCTTGCGAGTTCTCTTGCGACCCTTATCGAATTCCTTTGGGACCCCTATCGAATTCCCTTGGGACCCGATTGAATTCCCTTAGGACCCGTATCGAACTCCCTTGGGAATGATTTCCCCGCCAGTCCCTTCGCCCACACTATAAACTGTCGTTCCCAATACACTTTCAAATATATAAACAAATCCGCCAGTAATGAGTAATAGTTCGTTTGCACTTTTTTTCCCTCGTTTTCAAAATCAATGGCGCAAAGTCGGCAACAGTCACGAGTGTTCTTCTTGGAAGTTACACTCATCTTCTTTCAAGAAAAGTATCTTTGTCAGAGTTCACATTCTGAAGAAACTGTGATAAACGTTGTTCGAGTGTTCCTCGCAACTTCACTCCGATCCCAGGCTTTGCGAAAATTTCATGTCTGTCAACATTTATCTCATTATCTTCTCGTCTGGACAATGGACAATGACGTTCGCTAATTAGTTACGGTTGCGCTGTATTTATATTTTTAATGAATGAAAGTGCTCACCCGTGTAATGCGGTTGAACGACCCAAGAAGTATTTATTTAAGACAATGACCCCAGGGGCTCCTCTTTCTTCTTCCGAGTTTTTTCTCCCCCGCGTCGCGCGCCTCCGAATGTTCTCTCGCACCGACGGACTGCCCCTGGGTCTCCGAATATGTCTAGAGCTGAACGTTTGGTCGAAAAATTTATCTCTAACAAAAAATGGAAAAGGCTACATTTTAATATTTTGAAAAGCACTTGCAGTTGAAAAACGTTGTTTGCGCTGTGGTGCTGCACATAAAACCATATATTTTGATAGTTTATCAAAATATGACGCAATAAAATTCGAACGTTTTTATTAACTTTTGTAAGATACAAATCCATAAATAGAGATAGAGATACTTCGTGCAGCAAAGTTTTAAGAACACTGAAAATATTTTATCTGAGCAAACGCCGAAGAAATACCACGACAAATTGTAATTTTACTACATGACAGAAATAACAAAGACAGGGCCCACAATCAAAAGAAATCGATTCCTAAAGAATATATAATGTACAATCCTCTGTAGAAGGATTGTAGGGTGGGGAAGCTGGTTTGCAAGAAGTGAGGTACGGTTGCAAGATGTGAGGTACGGATAAGCACACGTCGGTAGCGTCGCTAGCGTCGTTAGCATCGTTAGCGTCGTCAGCGTCGTTAGCGTCATAAAAAATTTACAAAATCTCCAAAGTTTTCAACATTTCAAAATTTCACACTTTCACAATTTGAAAATTTCGAAATTCAACATTTCAACATTTCAACATTTCAAAATCAAAATTTCAACAAATTCTTTGAACGAATTATTTGAACGAATTCTCTTGAGATCTTATCGAATTTCCTTGGGTCCCATATCGAAAATCCGCAGGGACCGATGGAACCATCATCGAATTCCCACCAAAAACTTAGCGAAGCTGTAATGTGATTTCTGTATAAAACTATCTATGTTACTCAACTTTCCGAAACGGAACAAGCTAATAATGAAATACAACCGCTGTAAAATATATTGCGTTTTTTCGGTTATGTACGATCGTAAAGTATCTTGGAGACCTATCGCATTCGCTTGGGACCCTTGTGGAATTAAATTGGGAATCCTATCAAATTCCCTTTGGATCCCCAACTAATTCCCTTGCGACCCCTATCAAATTATCTTTAGACCATTCTCGAATTCCCTAGCGACGCTTTGGACGTCCATCGAATTCCCTTGGCACCCTATCGAATTCGTTTGGGAACCCTACCGAATTCCCATGGGACCCCTATCGAATTCCCTAAGGACCCTATGGACCACTATCGTATTCCCTTGGGACCACTATCGAATTCCCTAGGGACCCTTTCACCCGTATCGAATTCCCCAGGGTCCCTTTGGACCCATCCCGCATTCCCATGGGACTCGTATCGAATTGACTTTGGAACCCAATCGAATTCCCTATCGTATTCCCTTGGGACCCCTATCGAATTCCCTTCGGTCCACTTTCGAATTGCCTTGGGACCCCTATCGAATTCACTAGGGTCCGTTTGGATCCGTAGTGAATTCCCTACTGAACCCTATCGAATTCCGTTGGGACCCTTTGAACCGCTATCGTATTGCCTTGGGACCCCTATCGAATTAAATTGGGAACCCTATCGAATAACCATGAGACCACTTTCGAATTCCCTTTGGACCCCAATCGAATTCCCTTGGGACCCTTTGATCCCCTGTCGAATTCCCTAGGGACCCTCTCGACCCCTATCGAATTCCCTAGCATCCATTGGATCCCTAACGAATTAGCTTGAGACTATTAGCGAATTTCCTTAGGACCCCTATCGAATTCTCTTGGAATCCCTATATAATTCCCTTGGTACACTTATCGAACTCCTTAGGGACGCCTATTGAATTCCCTTGGGACCCATATCGAATTCCTTTGGGATTCCTATCGAATTCCCTAGGGATTCCTATAGAATTCCCTTGGGACCCCTATCGAATTCCCTTGGGTCCCCTATGGAAATCCTTTCGGATTCCTATCGAATTCCCGTGGAATTCCTATAGAATTCCTTTTGGTACCCTATCGAATTCCGTAGGGACCCTTGGGACCCCATTCGACAATGGACAACGGTCAATGGACAGTGGTAATGCATTTATATTGCGAACTCTCCAAGTGTATGTTCAAAACAGATATCAGTTGATATATTTCGAATTCCCTATGGACCGCTATCGAATTCACTTGGGACCCCTATCGAATTCCCTAGGGACCCTTTGAAGCCCTATCGAACTCGCTTGGGACCCATATCGAATTCCATAGCGAAGCTGTAATGCGATTTCTCTATAAAACTATCTATATTTCTCAACCTTCCGAATCGAAACACGCGTCCATTTGACAATGAAGCTTCTAATCTCTAAATATGATATACAGCCGCTGAAACATATACTGCGTTTGTTCGGTCTAGGTACGATTTCAAAGTTTCTTGGAACCCTATCGCATTCCCTTGGGACCCCTATGAATTTCCCTTGGGAGTCCTATCAAGTTCCGTTGGGACCACTATCGAATTCCCTAGTGACCCTTTTGGAGCCCATTGAATTCGTTTGGGACCCCTATCGAATTCCCTTGGGATCCGAAGCAGCTTTCAGCGATAAACTTTATAATTATTGCTGGAAACAAGGTGAGGACGATTGGAGAAAAATGAAAATGTTTGTGTTGTCTGTGTTGTCGAGCTTCAGCAAAAGAGTTTGTTTTAAATGAGAAGAGTAAGGGCAAAATACTGACTCATTTCAAGAACTAGCTTCTACCAAGATATCTTCTAATTTCATGTAATATGCAATTCCTTTTGTAGGAAATACTTCAGGTATCAAGAAGGAATCAATGGTTTTTAACTAAAAATTGGGATGGGGCGGATGGAAATAGATTACAAATAAACAAGATTTGTCTCGACAGCAGAAAGTAAATTCACTCAATTTTGGCATAATGTAATGATTTGATTCGACAGAGCAAAGTAATTTCTCTCAATTTGGACATAATGTAATGCACTACCATCCGTGTCGTTCGGCAATTCCCTTGGAAACTATATATTGTGTTTTGCGCTTTCGCAGTTGTTAGTATGAAGTAGCTGCATATTTGACAAAATGACTACTATTGTTGTTCAAAGGAGATACTTAAAAACTGTTTTTTCCGTGAAACTGCTCCTTAAAAGTAAACTAACGCAAGAGACACTATTTCAAGTGTAACATAATTTTATGCGATTCGAAGCGGCTTTCAGCGAAAAACTTTCTAAATATTGCTGGAAACACGCGGAGGACGATTTGAGATAAACGAAAATGTTTGTGCTGTTCTGAGTTGTTGAGCTACAGCAAAAGAGTTTGTTTTGAATGAAAAGAGAGAACTCGCCTCTACCAGGATCCCTTCTCGTTTCATGTAATATGCAATTCTTTTTGTAGGAAATTCTCCAGATATCAAGAATGAATCAATGGTTTTTAACTAACAAGCCGGATGGCGCGGATGGAAATGGATTACAAATAAACATGATTTGACTCGACAGAGCAAAGGAATTTCTCTCAATTTTGACATAATGTAATACACTACCATACGTGTCGATCGGCAATTTCCTTGTAAACTATACATTGATGTTACGACAGACAAAGGAAATTCACTCAATTTTGGCATAATGTAATCGACTTCCGTCCGGGTCATCCGATAATTTCCTTGGAAGCTATATATTGTGTTTTGCGCTTCCGCTCTTGTTAGTATGAAGTAGCTGCATATTTGACAAAATGAATACTTATTTTTGTTGCAATGAGATCTTTAAAAACTGAAGATATTTCCGTGAAACTGCTCCTTAAATGTACACTAACGGCAGAGACGCTAATTCAAATGTAAAATGATTTTCAGTTATTCGAAGCGGCTTTCAGCGAAAAATTTGTAATTATTACTATAAACACGCCGGGGAGCATTTGAGGTAAACTAAAATGTTTGTGCTCTCTGAGTTGTCAAGCCTGCAGCAAAAGTGTTTATTTTGAACGAGAAGAAGTAAGGGCAAAGTACCGACTTTTCAGGAAATCGCTTCTACAAAGATTTCTTCTCATTTGAACTAATATTCAAATCTTTTTCTAGGAAATACTCCAGATATCAAGAGGTAATCAATGGTTTTTAACTAACAAGCGGGATGGCGCGGATGGAAATAGATTACAAATAAAAAAGATTTGACTCGACAGAGCAAAGGAAATTAACTCAATTTTGGCACAGTGTAATCCACTTCCATTCGTGTCTTCCGGCAATTCCCTTTCAAATTATATATTGCGTTCTGCGTTTACGCAGTTGTAGTATGAAGTAGCTGCATATAATACAAAATGAAGACATATTGTTGTTGCAATGAGATCTTTAAATTCTTAATTTTTTTCCGTGAAACTGCTCCTTAAAAGTAAACTGACGCAAGAGACAATATTTCAAATGTAACATAATTATATAAACTAATTGCGATTTTGAGCCGCCAATACCACTTTATATTGGCGGCTAGTTGGGAGAAAATATATTC
>JAOBYG010174421.1:0-10395 GCA_025403545.1 Epizoanthus stellaris
CCCCTGCACGATAAATAATGAACGGTCCCTTAGCGGTAAACACAAAAAAACCTGGATCTAAAGGTCTCTAATTGCCCAGATCGTACGCGCAATTACAATAAAAACCAGCGTATAAGAACCAAGCGAATTAAGAACCTACAGGCTGAAATTGGGAAGTTAAAACCCCCTACAATATATAAGAATCTGTGCAGCCTGATATTTGAAATAGGTTCTTATTTAGAAAATTCAGTTAAAGTGACAAGAAAGCAGGCTTTATCCGACTAAAATGTGCTTGAGGGTTTTATAACTACAATATAAATTTGACATATAATTGCCTCTCTATTGTTTGGATATATAGAACAGAGACTATATTTGTTAAGAATGAAGTCATAACAGGAATAATACATGTTTATGAAATAGATGCAAGGGGCCACACCCATATTAAATTACTTTCTGACCAGCAACAAGCAGTTTTACCCCTGAAAAAATGAGAACCTATTTATGAACTTCTCACTAAACATCATTACCCAGTTGTTCAAAAGTGGGTTAACCTTAACCTTAACCCAGGGTTAAAATTTTAACCCGCGATTGGGTTTACTTCCTTACAGACTGCTTTGGGTTGTCATGTTGGATTTACGTATAACTGGGTTTATGACTTTATATGTCAACTGAATGCTTTATAAGCACCGGATTTAATACGTATTCCTTGATACCGGGCTTAATGAAGAAATTGAACTTGAAATTTGGCCTAACCCTGGGTTAAAGTTAACCTACTTTCGAATAACTGGGCCCAGACATATCCTGCGATTATCGCGCGACTGACACAACACGATTACAAACTACGGAAACCAGCTTCAATGATTTTTCTGTTTCTAATTCTTGCCTCAGGATCTGTCGCTGTTGATATTCAGATAACGAAAGTGTGTCAAAGGTTATTGGAGTTCCTCTTGTGGTATTGGAGATTTGTCCAACGGGATGTGACGGGGATATCCTGATCTTGGACGCGAGTAAGACTACCGCTCAATACCGAAGGTAAGCAAAGTAATCACGAGCAAGACAAAATCTTTACAGCAACAACTTCTACTCTTGACTTCCAAGAGATACAAAATGATCAAGTAACGGCCTTTTGTTAACTGGTTCAAAAAATTGGGATTGGCAGTCGGGAGGCATAACGAGGCTGGTATACTGTTCATTTACTCAGCTGAACACTGACTGAGCTGAGAGCGACATTCTGAGATTGATGAAGTGAAGTTGTTACAATATGTCTTACACCGTGAGGGTGGAAAATATTTACTGAAATATTTTTCTTCTTCTGTTTCACAGTAGATATAACGTGCGCTCTGATTGGCTAACAGATGGCAAATAGAGTGTTTATATATAAGAGGACAAAGGCACTCATTTTAGCTTCGTTTTGTTCCTATTTATAAAAGCAATAAAAACAATCACTTGTTAATGTATCTATAAACTGACAAAAAAAATAAGCACGCTGAAAGTTGAAGAGCACTCGAGAGAGCGAGAAGCGAGAGCCACAATCGGCTTCGCCTCGTGTTTCTCTTTTTAAAAAACTTCTCTCGTGCCCTACAACTTCCGGTGTGTTATATTTTTAAAAGCAATAAAAATCATTTTCTATGTCTTTGTTCTCTGTTATAAACACGCGGGATGTTGGGAGAGCACGAACAAAAATTGAATATCACGAGCCGAAGGCGAGTGATTTTAAAGTCCCAACATCCCAAGTGTTTATAACAGAGAACAAAGACATAGAAAATTATGTTTATTGCTTTAATAAAATAACACTTTAACAGCGGCAAAAAAACCAAAGAAATTTCGTCTCGTCCTTCTTCGTTCAGGTTGACGAATCTCGGCTTTTTGCAAATTTTGGTTTCACCACGGCCACAGTCGTTACGTGTTTCCTCCAACTCCAAGTGTTCTTTAGAATGACTAAATTTGTTTGGCTCTTTGAGAAAGTGGAAGTTTAACTCAAAATTTGTCATTTCTTCCTCAGGAAGACCTATGTTTGCAAGGTTTTAAACTTGGCATCAGAGTGCAGCGTGCCAGCATCAGCGAGTATGCAAGTTTCCATTCTTTGTTCTCTAATATAAACATAGATTTTAGCCAATCAGAGCGCGCGTTATATATTATTTTATAATAGATAATATAATTGTTAACAAAAAAACAGCCTCTTACCATTCCTAATCTTGAGAACTGCAAATTCCTGGATAGTGAGATATTTATATCAACATGTTCGAATTCTGATCACTGCCGCATGCAGTAACTCGTATTCAAGTGAGGTGTTCACAGCCAACTGTCAAGCAAAAAGAAGAGTGATGAGCAAACTTGAAAACATGAAAGGGAATTGAACCAAAAATCGTATCATACAATTAATAGTTCTTCACACAAAACATATTCATGCAGATTTCAACATCTTTACCAAAAACGGTCAAAGAGGAATCTGTATACAGCCTTCATGGCATTGCAACAGCATTTTAAATCATTTTCAGCTTTCCGAGTCTCTAATCCTTTGAAAAAAGTTCGTTTACATACAAACCACAAAAATGTTAACAGTTCAACCACGTTCTAACAATTTCTTAATCTTCAGAACCGCACATAGCCATGTTACTGAGTTATTACGAACAACTCGAAATCCAATCTGTTGGTCAAAAGCTGCACCACTGGCAAACCTTCTTCACATTTCCTTGCATGAAATGCAGGATACTTACAAGATTTTGACATAATTTTTCCCACCAGATTAGGACACTGACAATTACCAGAGAGCCCTCCCCTCCCCTGGACACACACTAGTAACATTAAAATAATTCGAATTTTCACTGATCCAACTGGGCAACCAACCAGAGGTTGGCTAAACGTAGCTTATATGTAAGGTACGTAATACATATTACAAAAACGTTTTAGTCTATAACTCTTAAAGGTGCAGTGTCAAGGCCATTTTACGGTATTGTCATAAATATGGCCAGAAATTACTTGAAGGTGGCTCGTACCTGTTTTCCTTTCAGGTTTCCCACTGAAACTTGGGAATGAAATTGTGCCAGCATGAAAAAAGCACTTATTCCTCGCTTTTTCAGCCAGATTTTAAATTTTTAAAGAGCAAGAATTTGTTTGGGCACACAATCTGAAATTCCACGACTTTTCCATGACCTACGGCCAATTTTCCAAAATTCCATGACTTTTCCAGGCCTGGAAAAAGTATTTTCAAATTCCATGACTTTCCATGACCGTGGGAACCCTGTTTCCATTTTATGTGTCATTACATTTGGAAAATGGTTTACTCATGTATCCTGGCAGTTCACTAACAGCTGATTGTTGGTGTTGGTAGAATAACTCTTCAACAGTTGTATTCATATTGCAATTGTAGTTTCCATGGCAACCCTACAGGGCCTCAAATGTACCCTGTTTTTAACATTCAAGTGTATTTTACACAAAAATGAGTCAGTGAACCAAATTTTTTATTGTTTTAGTATTATTGGCATGTGAAGGAGAAACTTTTGAGAAATTTTTAAAAATTATGTCACCAAAATTTGGCACTACCTTTATCTTTTTAGAAATTTAAGGTGGCACCAAAATTTGGTGATATAATTTTTAAAAAAATTATCAAAAGTTTCTCCTTCGTATGCCAATAATAATACGATAAAAGAAGTTCACTGACTCATTTACGTGTAAAATACACTTGAACGTTAAAAACATGGTACATTTGAGGCCCTGTAGGATTACCATGGAAACCACAATTTCAATATAAATGCAACTGTTGATACGTTGAAGAGTTACTCTACCAACAGCAACAATTGACTGTTAGTAAACTGTCAGGATACACAAGTAAACCATTTGTTAAATTGAATGACACAGAAAAATACAAAACAGGTCCGGGCAACCTTAAACCGCAACTTGTTCAAACCTGAGCACGAATTTCTGTCATTTAAGTCTAGTTACTGGCCCCCGTTTTCCTTGCGGTCTGATTACCCAGTTCACTAGAGACATCACAAGTGTCGAGAACAACTGATGGCCACTAGGCCTCCTTTGGGCTTAGTGATGACCACTAGACCTCCGTTGGGCTTAGAGATAGCCACTAGGCCTCCTTTGGGCTTAGTGATGACCACTAGACCTCCATTGGGCTTAGAGATGGCCACGAGGTCTCCTTTGGGCTTAGTGATGGCTACTAGGCCTCCTTTGGGCTTATTGGTGGCCACTAGACCTCTTTTGGGCTTAGTGATGGCCACTAGGCCTCCTTTGGGCTTAGTGATGGCCCTTGGCCTTCTTTGGGCTTAGTGATGGCCACTGGGCGTCCTTTGGGCTTAGGGATGGCCACTAGGCCTCCTTTGGGCTTAGCGATGGCCCTTGACTTTCTTTGGGCTTATTGATGGCCACTAGGCCTCCTTTGGGCTTAGGGATGGCCACTAGACCTCCTTTGGGCTTAGGGATGGCCACTAGGCCTCCTTTGGGCTTAGGGATGGCCACTAAGCCTCCTTTGCGCTTAGGGATGGCCACTAGGCCTCCTTTGGGCTTAGGGATGGCCACTGGGCCTTCTTTGGGCTTAGTGATGGCCACTAGGCCTCATTTGGGCTTAAGGATGGCCACTAGGCCTCCTTTGGGCTTAGGGATGGCCACTGGGCCTCCTTTGGGCTTAGGGATGGCCACTGGACCTCCTTTGGGCTTAGGGATGGCCACTGGGACTCCTTTGGGCTTAGGGATGACCACTGGGCCTCCTGTGGGCTTAGTGATGGCCACTAGACCTCCTTTGGGCTTAGTGATGGCCACTAGACCTCCTTTGGGCTTAGGGATGGCCACTAGGCCTCCTTTGGGCTTAGTGATGGCCCTTGGCCTCCGTTGGGCTTAGTGATGGCCACTGGGCCTCCTTTGGGCTTAGGGATGGCCACTAGGCCTCCTTTGGGCTTAGTGATGGCCCTTGGCCTTCTTTGGGCTTAGTGATGGCCACTGGGCCTCCTTTGGGCTTAGTGATGGCCGCTAGGCCTCCCTTGGGGTTAGTACCAGTCATTCAGCCTCCAATCGGTCATGAGCCTCTGACATCAAATATTGTGCCAAATGTCTTGTAACTTTGCTTAAGTCACATTTAGTCAGCGCTGTCATTAATGATCTTACAGTGGCCACCACACCTCTCTTCTGCTTCCATACTACAAGCATCCGGTGACACTGCTCAAACAAGGGATCTTCATACTCAGGAAATCGAACTTCAGCTTCAATATTCATAACTTCAGTATCTCTGAGTCCAAGAGTTCTTGCCACCGGCCTCCAACTACCACGGAGTTTTAAAGACACTTCTCTCATTGCTTCGCTATCAACAGGTCCATTGACAGTTCTCTTGCCTGAAGAATCAAACAGTGGTGAGGTGTAGGAACAACTGACAGGTAATTTTAATGGGGCTGTTTCACGGCCATATCATACCATTTTGGTAATTTCAGAAACTAGTTTTTTATGTTGTCTACCAAAAGTAGGTCGAATGGAAACATCTTTATGCAATGAAAAAACCTTTGATTAAATGCGTTTGTCGAGGTTCAATACATTTTAAGCCATTTTAGTAATTTGTGTTCTGGCCCGGAACACAAATTTTAAAACACAAAATTCGTAACAGAAAACATATAGCTGCAATCCATCATAATCACCTTCTTAAACAAACCATCCGTACAATTTATGTATGGACAAATACAGATTTATGTTTGAACTTCTCACAGTAATATTTATTTTTGCATGTCACTTGGTTTTTTTTACTGTGTAAGATATTGTCTTATCATACCGTGAAACAGCCGTTTCAAAGAGTATATTTTCTGATAAGGTAGTCTTATGCCACGAGCCGTTTGTAATCTGCAGTACAGCTACAGGTATTCCAAAAATACTTGGTGTAAAATAAGAAACAGGCTAAAATTAACTCAGTTAATAGAAACCCATAGCATGACATGACCATTCACTTTACATCGCCTGAAGAGTGGAAAGGTTTGGGTGTTATTTATTCTTACAACTGAAAAAATAAAATTAATACAAAAACATCTGCCTCAAAATTCATCAGTTCTGAGTAAATAATTAATTGATACTAACATACTCATATTAGGCCTCGAAAGTTGTATTCCAACTTAAACATTTAACGTTTCAAAGGTTGTAATATTTCACACCCAAAAATACATATATTACGGAAATAAAACAAAAATGTTACATAAGTGTTGGATGCAAGGGTTACAACACCCAAAGGGTTAATTTGGACATACTTACACAACTGCCAATTATAAAAACAACACCTGTCCACAGTTTTCTTTAACCAATACCTTACTCAAACTGCGAATGCATGTTTGCAAACCTGTTATCTACAAATGTATTTGCACAAATACCTCGACGAAGCCGTTCTAGAACATGTTGACTTCCTTCAAAGGTTCGTAGGACTAACTTGGCAATCATTGCCTCGAAGCAGAGCTTCTGGTCATCAGCTGATTGTTGGGAGATTATTTGGAAAAACCTGCTGACAGATGTACCACTTCCATCTAATTCTAACAACTTTTCGTGAACATCTGGTAAAAACGCAAGTTCGGGGACCAGGTCATGTATGGGAGCCTCGACAAGTACTGGATCATTAAATGGAATGCCGTAGAACTCAACTGGGCCCTGTGCGAACGAAAGCAAGTGTGAGTACAGAATCGATGGTAAGATAAGCAAGAGTAAATATCTTTCCAACCTCACATTCTGCAGTAGTCATGCAATCTACCTTCTTTCTCACTGCACAGAGCCTTTGCTTCTCTTTGTTCTTCCTTACCCAGTATCCCTTTCCTCCTCTGCCTGTCTGCCTCTCCCATTACTTTCTTTTTCTTTTGTTCCTTCCACCATATTCGCTTTTATTTAGCAACCTTTTTATCTGTCTACTGTTTTTAGGTTTTAATTCAATTCCTTATTTGTGTTTTGTCATTGATTTCCTGCACTGTCCTACCTCCATGTCTGTAGACTGAAAGAGACATTATATCAACTATTATAACAAGTCAACACATAGAAAACGCTAGCTCATCGAATAACTGTTATATATTCAATAACATGGGATTTTCTATGGGTGTTATCTTGTAAGAGTGATTATAAACGAGTCAATCCAAAAAACTAGTGAACTTGATTAATTAGTCAGATTGATGATCAAAATAAAGTAGATTTAAAACTCCTACAAGTTTGATAAGAGACGGAAAAATTTCCAACACACGTCTTGCTACAATGTCTCTATTTCTGTTGTCTTAACATGTCACTGGAAAAGCGCCTATGATGACTATGTTACCATGAAAGTTGATTCTTCAGTTAGGCATGCATTCGTGCTATCTTGGTCACAATTATAATGCTTCAGTGAACAATGCGATAGGAAGATATTAAAATTACATGCCCCCATTCCTATCTATCTGGTCACACAACTGTTGTCTGTGGAGGAGGTTGACTCTAAACAATACTTACCACCACAGTTGGTTGAAGATTGATTTTGTATGCGCAGAACAATACTTCTTCTCTGTCTGGGGCTTCTGTCTCATGTACGTAAAGAATGCAACTTTCCACTTCGTTGCTCACAATGTCTACTGTTTGTTGAAATTCTCCACTGCCTTCGAATCTTTAGGATAAAATCATATCAAATCAAGAGTTTATTAATGCCTCTCGTTTTTTTCTTTTCTTTTTTCTGTTACAAGAAAGAGTGTGCAACTCCCACTTGGCTCTTGTTGTAACACATTTCTTGTACATGAGCAGTTGTAACCAAATTGTTCAGTCCTGTTTCAACTTTGGGAACAGAAACTACATGATCACTCGCAGAATTCTATTTCAAGTTTCAGAAATAATGTCTAAGACTCTCGAGTCAACGCCACACCGTACATAGGTCCCAAAATCTAATGCAGATCAACCTCAAAATAATATTCTTCCATTTTACAAGGAAACAAGTGCATACCTGTGTTGCAATACTTGGGTCTCTTTGAGGGAGTCTGGGAAAGAGTGATTGTGACTACGCTTTCACAGTAATTTCTGTAAGATTGGCCACTCATCTAATAAAATTGTATTTGTAACTTTATCCTAAGGTTTTGCTACAATCGCACTGAGTTGTCCTCTTGAGATATTTGCCAAACAGTTTCTTCAATGAGATACTTTGAAAGCAACTACTACTTAGAAAACGTGACATCGCTTCACGATTATTTTTCCTCAATCCCGTTTTTATACATTAGTCACAGATTGATAAATATTGATTCCTGATATTTGCTGCGTCAGTCATCTGTTGGCCAAAAAAAACCATCCAGCTGTATTGCTTGACTTGGCGCTTGTCATATACATGGTAGCAGCCAAGTAAAGAGCTGAATATTTCCATGCATTAAGTTTGAAATTTAGCAACAGAGTAAAAAATTAAAGGAAGAGTTGCACTGACAAAGGGAAAATATACCGAACTAGTGATTAAGCAAATATTACTTACTTCAGATAAAGCCTTTCCCCAGTGACCGTCCTAACATGCTCCCCATCCATCTTTACACAGACTCTTTCTTCCTGTCTCATCCTATGGTAAGAGTTACCAAACCCAACTTCTTTCCGTTTTAGCTCATCTTTCATAAGTTTCAGCACATCTATGCGCATGTGAAGTGGTAGACACACAAACGTGATTTGCTGTGGTAAGATCTGATCTTGATAAACCGCAAAGGCAACTGGCAACTTTGGCTGACTAAGGATTCTATGAATAATAGCGGCAACTCCTGTTGCAACAGCAGCAGCCAGGGCATTGGCAATGAATCCGGCCCATATCCAAAAGCTAAAACATGGACGATACAAAGGCTGCTGAAACATAGTTACACATCTTAAGACAGAGCCCAGTTCCTCTAACCTGATTAGGATAAATCAAGAAGTAGTCCAAAGTTTTCACTGAGATCTCTGATAGCTAAACCTGTATTCACAGACTGAAAAACAGTTGGCACATACTCCTGGATTTGCTCAACTACACTTTCAGTAATTAGGTCCATGTATATGTAATAAGCTCAACAATACAAAAACGAATTACAATGGAATTGCTGTTCTTTAATGAGGGAACTTTTATACATTAAGGGTGCATTCGTTTGGGATCATTCCAGAATAAGAAGAACTGGAATAAGACGTGCAAGCATTCGTTTGGGAGCTTTTCTTATTCCGGAATACTTGGAATGCCTTCTGTGTATTCTGCACCTTGAAGCAGAATAGCCAGAATATTCTGGAATAGGAATATTCTTTATTCCAAAATATCCCAAACAAGTGCACCCTAAAAAAGATGCTGTAGTACAACATGATCCAGAATTGTCCCAGTGAAGACAAAAGTGTGATATCAATGATGACAGTGCATGCCCAAACAAACATTTCTGTACCATTTTATTCGAAATTCTGTATGTATGGCCTTCTCTGCATTTCATATTCTTCATGCCTATACTGCAACTTAGGGTGTAAAACATGAGAACTTCAGTGACACCACTCACCAGCATTTTGTGGCACACTTGTCTCACCACGTGTTAAAGTCACCTGATCAACTACATGCACAAGTGAGCACATGCTCCAAACTGGGCTTACCGTATTTACTTGATTAAGCGCCTCCCTCGAATAAGTGCCGCACATGAGAGCAAAAGTACTAATTAGCGCTGCCCTCAAATAAGTGCCGCATCCCTCAACAAAACCGTGGTGCTTATTCCAAGCACTTGAGCTCTAGAGCAGTGCTTATTCGAACTGTGTCAAAGCAAAAATGAAAGACGATAGGATTCATTTCATACCAACTGCGGAAATTTATTCCCATGTACAACAATGGAAGAAGAAAGTGTAGTTGGCTCTTTCACATGAGTTTTGTTGTTCAGTTATCGTTTTTAGAATTATAAAGCTTTCGTGTTTTATTCAAAAATTCAGTAATGAGATTTAATAACTGCCGCCCTCGAACAAACGCGGCATCAAAAAGTCTAAAAATGTAATAAGCGCCACGACGCTTACTCGTGTAAATATGGTACACAGAAACCTGAGACCAACATTCCACATTTTTTCCCAATTCCACAAACTTAAATCAATGTTTCCATAAATAGAAAGCACCTGCTTGATTGATATGTCATAAAAAGACTGTAGACAACTGATTGAAATTAGTTCACAGATACATTCATAATTTAAAGCTTGGTAACTTTGCTTTCTCAGCCATGATCCATGGAGGATGGAAGAAGAAGAGATATTTGTTCTTTACTGTTATAATAATAATAATGATAATAATAATAATAATAATAATAATAATAATAATAATAATAATTAGATTTCTAGAGTGGCTCTTTCCAATGTGAAAAGATAAAGGTTAAAAATTTACATAGATAAAAAATATATTTAGTGAATAGGTGAGTTTTAACCCTATCCAGGCCGGGCTATTTTTGCTGTCAAGATGGCCGGGGGGGGGGGGCGGCGTTTTGGCCCCCC
>JAOBYG010174642.1:0-10393 GCA_025403545.1 Epizoanthus stellaris
GGTAGGTATGGTATGGTATGTATGGTATGGTTGGTATAGTATGGTAGGTATGGTATAGTAGGTATGGTATGGCAGGTATGGTATGGTGGGTATGGTATGGTATGGTAGGTATGGTATGGTGGGTATGGTATGGTAGGTATCACGGTATGGTATGGTATGGTATGTATGGTAGGTATGGTAGGTATGGTAGGTACTGAACCGTTGCCGTTTGATACTCAATAACTAAGAAGGCAAGATATGTATTCCAACACTATGATTTTATTGATTCATATAAGTTGATTAATCTCAGTGTGTCTGAGCATGAGACTGGGCTCTGGATTTCGATCTTGAAAGTAAGTTTTATCGTCAAGCGTGTCTTATTGGGGATTACAGTTGCTGGACATCATTGGGGACGATTTAAGGTAAAGGTAAGAAAATATAAAATACAAAAGTTAGAGTCGGGGGCTTTTGCGATGGTCGGGTGGAGCTACTAACCAACTAGCTTCCTTACATGGCCTTACGAATCGTCAAACTTGATTTCAGTTGCCAGGATTCAGAAATAAAAAAAACTGCAGTCTTACAAAGGTGTGACATAACAGTGTGATGCGCTTTATACGCCCTGGATAAATATGCTCTGTTTAACAACAGAATCGAAAGATCAAAGGACGTACAGTATTACTTACCAAAGCTCGTACTACAATTATATGCCCAGTCGAATTGTCAATAGCAAAGACTTTGTCTTCATCTAAATATAAAATATAAATTGCTTACAGTAGATGTACCTTTCCAAAAGTAGGACGTACTGAAATTGAACTAGTTTCGTCCTATTCTGACTCATATATATCCGCCGTGTTGAAACACAGTATGGATGCACAGTTTCAACTATGAATCAGACTTTTTTGTGTATTTACATGTACTACGATATATGGCCATATCATTTTGTCAGTTACATGTTTATGAAAAGCAAGAATCTCTGTCATATTAAGTTTGAATTGAAGCCAATGATTGTTATAATATATCCCTTCTTAATTACTACATTAGTGACTAACACTTTCATATTGTGAGATGGGGATGGAATAATGATTTACTTGCAATTATTCTCCATTAAAAATTGCATTCCATTTGCATTCATTTTAAAATGTGTAACTTATTTATTTTCTTGTTTGTCTGTTTTGACGTAGCAAATTCCTGTTTGCAACTCTTCCGCCCCGCCCCACAATATTTTAAAATAGTCGATCCCTAAAGTGAGTATGAAATCATATTAGGTGGGTAAAAGTGGAAATGTAATTTGAGCTAAGATGAATCTAACAATGTCTTGGAGCCCTTTATACCTAATACAATGAACGAATATGTACCAAGACGATCACACACTCACTGAACAATTCACACACATCTTATGTCAATTAACCATTATTCCACGAACACGCATTCGATATGAGGTGATAGATAGCCAAAGAGGCGCATACATTTGGCGACCAGTTCGAGCAGGAGTACAATTTGGCAGCAGTTTGATATTTGAAAGACCATTCAATACATGTGCCTGTTATATACTGTAGCTTTAGCTATCATGAAATTCTGCAATTCGCAAACTTACTAACAAAAAGAAGACTAACAAAAGAAATGTCAAACCTGTTAAGAGAAGAGGTTATTTAACATGTATTTTAAAGGTCAATGGAGAAATTAAAACAACTCAAGACAATAATCTTTTCCATCCTCCAGAGCTTTACCTTGAATAGAGTAAAGGATCTCAGCATTCAGACCTTCATCCGGGTCACTTGCTCTGATCTGTCCAACCATTGTGCCGATCACAGAGTTCTCCATAACATCAAATGTGTATCTGGCCTACGAAATACACAGAACGTGTCCAATTGTATTGTCCATTGTACATTATGTTCCCACTCGTACATAGAGATCAATCCATGACTATTCCGAGACATTCAGGGATGTAGCAGGTGTTGGTGATAACTGGTCCATTGTAGTTCTTAGGGGTCCATATATTTTTTCATGCCAATGGGACATTTTGGTGTGTTTTGACCATCACATAACCGGTCCATGACAATGTCATAGCTGGCAAATGGACCGTAGACTGGCTTCTTTTTCATCTCCGGATATTGCAAGGTATAAGACACCTCTTTTCCTTTAATCATCGACAACCTCAGAATCAATTTTTCAATTCCTGAACTTCACAAATGCTAGGAATATCATCAGTGAAAATAGAAATAATTTTGGTGGGTTGAAACTTACTAATAATTCAATGCATTGTCCCTATATTATTATTACTGCAAAACATATTAAACTGACATGAAGTATTAGCAAATATAAAGTAACAAAAAAGTCTTGGTGCAACAAAATCAAATCCAATACTTACGGGACTTTTATGTTGCAGATTTCGGAAAGACTATTATGTATTCATTCATGAAGGAGTAAATTATGAACTGACCTGAAATTGGTAGAATCTAATGTGCAAACAGCGCTGTCCAAAATGTTTTGAGGTAACTGCGCCATCACTTTCTTATAGGTGCCACTTGTTTCAGTGTGTAAACTCGGGTACAAAAGAAGATACACACATTCCAAGCCTAAACATTGTCAGCACCATGTACAGATTTAGGGGTACTGTGCATGTAAATGGGCTATACGTGACTATGCTAGAAGACGTTTAGGACTTTTGAGACTTGAAAACATACTTGCAACATCCAGGATTGTCACAGAATATCCATACACATGAAATTGCTGCACGACAAAAGTTTTTGCTGTGATGGAACTGCTTATTGGGACAATTTAAGTAGTTTACCTGCATAAATTGTGGTGGATTATCATTGACATCAATCAAGTCAATGATCACGATACCGTAATCTGAATATGGATTGATACTTGTGTCACGTGCCATCACAATTAACTACATGAAAATAGAAACAAAACAATCAACATTTTGTAATCTTGTTGACAAGACTAGAATAGACTAGAATGAACTCGACTCAACCCAACTTGACTAGACAATACTAGACTATAGTAAAATAATACATCAAATTACACTCTAGATTACTCATTATATTAGACTAGACTATACTATAGCTTACATTAGACTAAACTAGACTATAACTTAAATTAGACTAGACTAGACTAGAGATCAAATTAGACTAGACTAGACTATAGATTAAATTAGACTAGACTAGACTATAGCTGAAATTAGACTAGACTAGACTATAGCTGAAATTAGGCTAGACTAGACTATAGATTACATTAGACTATGCTATAGCTGAAATTAGACTAGACTAGACTATAGCTTAAATTAGGCTAGACTAGACTAAAGATTACATTAGACTATGCTATAGCTTAAATTAGACTAGACTAGACTATAGACTATAGCTTAAATTAGGCTAGACTAGACTATAGATTACATTAGACTATGCTATAGCTTAAATTAGACTAGACTATAGTTTCAATTTAAATCATTTTAAGAGTAGCATGAGCTAATAAATGTGTTTATATTTATAACTTATTAATCGTTTGACATAGTTTCGCTAGGTTTAAAATGCAAAACGTTTTTCGGCTGATAAATTTAAAACAAAAAGACTTTTAAATTTATCAGCCTAAAAACTTTTTACAAACTTATTAATCGACTTTCTGTTTTATATAGGGATTTATTATAACGAGTCAGGGCGATTATACAATTGACGAGTTAAAATAAATCCCCATATAAAAACAGAAAATCGATTAATAACGTAGTTATTATATGGGTCTCAGTAACAAAACTGCATTTTGTTTTCACAAAATATTTGTTTTGAACGAATAAACGGCATAACTCGGTCATCCAACTATTTAGTTCACAGGAGCTGTTCAACCAATTTACCGAGATTTTTGTAAAGTATAATAGGCTTTTGTGATACTGGATATTTAATTTACAAAAGCTGGATTTCACGTTTGAGAATTTATTGGAAAATGACCACTCCGAATTTGGTATGGCAAAGTGAATGAATCGCCGGGTTTGAAGCACATGGTATCGGAAAGCAAGAAGTGAAGAAATGAAGCAATTTTCCGGACGAAGGCTTTTCCTGAAAGTATATCTGGAAATAGAAACCGCAAACTAAATTGCCAAATATTTATTCATCTTAAAGTTCTAAAATCCACATCACAGCTACAGAGATGCCAGTCATGCGAACACTAAATGATCAGTTTCGGGTTCAATTCTGAATTCTCCATTTACGAGTGAAAATCTACAAACAGGTCACGTACGGCACCCAAGTTCAATGTACCTACACAAGGCCTTAAAGGTGAGCTCTTTTATCCTCCTTTGTTCTTTTACTGTTTTTACAATAGTGCTTTAAACCTTCATGTCCTGTCCCTGGCTTTAACGTTAACTGTAAATTGCAGTACGCGTCAGATTTGACCAATGAGATGCCCGGAAAAAGCCATATTAATCGAAAAATGGCGGACCCATATAATAATAGTATTTTATAAGCCTCGAGTAGGTTGTCCCAACAACGTTTTGTCCATGACTATAGACTAGACAAGACTAAACTAGATTACAGCTTAAATTAGACTAAATTAACTAGACTACGAACAGTATAATGTAACATGACATAATTACCGTGTAAACAGACTTGCTCTCTCTGTCAAGTTGGCTACTGGTGATGATAGAACCATAAGAAGAGTTGATTGTGAATTTTCCATTGCCTCCATTCAGTAGTGTGTACTTCACAGTACCAGTGAGGTCTGCATCGGTTGCATTAAGTGTTGTCACGACTGTCCCAATGGGAGCACTCTGGAGAGGTAACGACAATGTGAACATAGGTCGGGTTAAAATATTTAAATATGTGATGTGATCAGGAGATCAACAAGCTTCAATATCAGTTTATATTGAACTTATTACTAGATATTATGTCACTGACTACATCTGGGGTACAAAAATATGTTCTAAATATGTTTCCATGGCAACCATTGACATTACAAAACCACTTTAATATTTTCAAAATATTAGGGTTTTCTCAAAATCTACTCGATAACTTAAAAATTAAATTAAATATTAGAAGTTGAACAATTATCAAGAAAAGTGGCAGAGTAATTGAAGGTACTGCACCCCTTAATTATTGTTCGTCTGTCAGATTTGAAAGCGTGTTCCAGTGCCAATATCACTTCCTACAAAATTTAACAAAAAGTTACTGAGTAGATTTCGAGAAATTGCTGTATTTTGTCATTCTAGAGGCTAATATTAGAGGTATTTCGCTGCCAGAGTAACAGTATGGCATCCCATAGCAGAACAAAAACATATTATTCTGATATGTCTCTATAATCTATTGGAATATCTCAGCGTTTAGAGTAAGAACTGAAGAGCTATCACTTAATATACAAGTTTGAAAATAGGCTGAAATCTCCGGCTATTGCCGGCAGCTACCGGCTATTTTGGACCCTAACTAACCCTGTATTTAGTATTATTGATTTTTGCCGAGTCAGCCATAAATTGGGCAAAAAACGAAAAACAACAAACAAAGGCAGCTGCCAAGTAATTATACATTTTGGCATTCATGGATGGACTTGGCGGTAGTTTGGGATGAGAGTGAACACTGAATTTTGATTTATACAGAGCATAGAAACCAACTGAGAAAAGACAGAAAAGTATCACATCTGTCTGTCTGTCTTTGTTTCTCTCTGTCTTTCTGTTTCTCTCTCAGTCTATTTCTGTTTCTGTCTCACACTGATTCTGTTTCTCTCTCAGTCCATTTCTGTTTCTGTCTCACACTGATTCTGTTTCTCTCTCAGTCCATTTCTGTTTCTGTTTCACACTGATTCTGTTTCTGTTTCTTTTCTATTTCTCTCTTCTTGCATGTCTACTCACCTCATTAACTGACACACGTAAGTTTTTTGGTAAAACTGGAGCATGTTTGTTCCTGCTGGTTATAACAAGTGTCACCAGAACACTGCTGTTCAGCCGCGGGCTTCCACCATCTGTCACTTGAACCACTAACATGTGTGTATTGTTTGCTTCATGTTCGAGGGACTTGGCCAACGTTAGGTCACCAGTTGTGTTGTCAATTGCAAAATAACCTGGATAAAGGTGCGCATGCGTAGCACAGTTATTCACATTCGATCACAATGTTACATTACATTTATCACTGATTTAAAGTCTTCTAAAGTAAACTGCTGAAAGGCACCGAGACACTTTAAATATGCAGGAAGAACAATATATTATTACTATTACTATTACTATTACTATTACTATTACTATTACTGTTACTGTTACTATTACTATTAGAGCGAGTTTCGCATGAGTGTCAAATAACCAAAAGTAAAGACATTACAAGACATTAAATTCAGAAGTACATTCAGCCAATGAGGTGGCTGTAAAATGGCGCGAGTCGCAAGGTGGTGGCGCCAAAATACAGTGCAAGCGCGCACGTACGTGTTGTCTCCAGCCTCTACTCTGTTCTGTGCTTGTAACCAGTCTTTACTCCTAACTGTAACTGGCCTGCCTCCTGCCAGTTAGAGATTCATAACCACTTTCATTTCTATTTGATTATCATTTTATTACTGCCAGCAACTCCAGTAAATTAGCTGTCATATAACGACATGAAACAGGTGAATTTCGGCGGGTTTAAATATTATTATATATATGTAAAGTTATTTAACATGTATGAATAAAATCTCATAGGGAAACCTGAAATACTCTTATAATGCAGAAAGTATCCTTCAGGTAACCTACATTTTAAAACTAGCTCGCACCTTTTGCACTCTAAAACCCAGTTGCGAAGTAAATACATAAAAGAATCACAGAGAATCAGGCTATAGCCTGCTACCGCAAGGTACCTTTGCCATTTCCAGACACAATGTTATAAGTCAATTTTGCATTCATCCCAGTGTCTCTGTCTGTGGCTTGAACCTGCTCAATAAGCGAAGTCACTGTAGTATCTTCCCTCACGGGTACCGTGTATGAACTGCGTTGAAATACTGGCGGGTTATCGTTGATATCGACCAGGGTTATCAACACCTATGCAGGGGCGAGGGTTATTTATTTATGATGTAATGATTGGAGTATTTCCCGAACACGCATTGGATATGAGATGATAGAGGTGTGCCGTGCCGAGTTCGCTATAATCATCTCATATCCAACGAGTGAGTGGAATAATCATTTTATTAAATACCAGAACAAAATTCACTCTATTTCTTTCTAAATATTGTGGAGCGTAATTTAATGTAAACCAAGAAGAATTGAAAGTTTTCTTTCGTTTTTAGAAACAGCTGTTTTTCATATAGAGTAATATAACTGATGGTTATGAGCTGATAACCATCAATTGTGGATCAATCAAAACGCTAGAAATTCAATAACTAGATACTATACAAAATTTCAATAACACGAGGTTTGTATGTAATAAAATTATTTATTTAGTTTTGTTGTCTGCAATCTACTAACAAGTACATCAGAACGGTTAAAATTGCAACTCAGAAGAAGGCATAACAATCAAAACACAACGCAACGCAACGCAACGAAAAAGCACAACAAAACATAACACAACACAACACAACACAGTAGAGCAAAACAAAACAGTACAATGTATACTCAGTAACTATCTTACTTACCGGTACTTGGGCCGATAACCTCTTGATGCCCTGGTCACTGGCCACTGCTAGAACTCTGTAGCTGCTCTGTATTTCTCGGTCCAGTCCTACACTAGTTTTTAGCTCTCCCGCCACGGCATTAATGTGGAAGGTTCCAATATCATCCAGCAAACTGTATGTAATCTGATATGTAATTAATGCTGTTATTGTCCAGTCAATCTAGCCAATAAAAGTAACGGTAACTAGCAGTAACTAGCCCCCCCCCAATACCCTGAACAACATATGAAAACTCGAGAAACCCTAACGCCCCCGTCCAGACTAATCCGTTTTCGTTTGAAAACACATGCTTTTTTATGCGTTTGTGCCGATCGTCCACGCGAAATCGTTCGAAAACGGAGATCTTCATGTGTGAAAACGGAGGTTTTCGAAAACGCTCTTCGAAGTGGAGACTTTTGAAAATGGAGGTATGATGTGTTAGTGTGGACGGGCGAAAACGGAGGTTTCCAAAAACGCTGACGTCATGAACAGAATTATGCATGGCCCAGTGGGCGAGAATAGCTTAAATGTATCGCTGGCGCTATTTGGACATGCATATTGAATGGTGAAAACGTCCGAGAAGAGCCCGGGAACGAAAACACATAATTTTTGTTCGTTTTCTAGCCCCTAGAGTGGACGCTCGAAAACGCTAGTGTGGACGTAGCCTAAGTAGGGGAAAATGGCTAACTTGCATAAATGCAAGATGGCCGCCCAGTGGTATATCACAGACTCTAGTAGAACTACGTTTCTGCAGCCTCGTATATTTTTCTAACAGATAAAGAAGGCTAAGACAAGAAAACGCGTAATTATTCAATTTCCGTAAGAGCTCAAATCCTGACTTGACCGCACAAGTTTTTGCTCAGAAACTGCTAACGAAGTGGGAAGTTGACGTTTAAATCAGGCATGTGAAGTTTGCTGTTAAGCTCAGTGCACAACAGGATCTATCAAGCTAACTTGTTTTCTCTTGTTTTTTTCTGGGACATTTTCACCGGCAATAGAGGTACTGGCTGCATGTGTTAACGAAATTATCATAATGTCACTTGCAGCTGCAGAACACTTGTGAAGCAAGAGAAACACTCAGCTTCCACTTGTGATCCCATACTCTACCACAAGTTTTGGTTTATAGACATTTGCAACTGCTTTCTATTGCATCAATGAAAGCTCTAATTTACTTACTGATGTTTTGACTTATAAAATGAATCTTCTTTAAGGCCGGAGTACACACAAACACTGGTCGAGTAAAACGCTTAGAGATATGCAATGTGTGGTTATCGTAAATAGTAAATTTTTGCAGCGCCGAAGCTATGGAACTCCCTCCCAAAGGAACTCAGATTGATTGACAATGTTGACACTTTTAAGCGCCATCTTAAAACTTACCTTTTTAGATTAGCGTATGATTAGTATTTTAACTTTTTAAACTTTTTACATTGTATTCTATAGTGTGTGTTCTTAAATTTTAAATTTTAATTGCTACTTTAACATTAGATTATAAGATTATCCGCAAATGTTTAACTCATGTTATGCGCAATTGATCATCTTTATGGATATTGCGCACTATAAATTGATACATTATTATTATTATTATTATCATTATTATTATTATTTTAAAAATAGTATACTACTCGTATACAGAGTGCCTGCTAAACGGTGAGCGAGTGAGCGAGTTTCCTGATTTAAGAAGTGTTACACATTTTTTTTTATTGAACTCTGTAATCAAATTAAACTTTTGCAGGAAAGCACGCTTTTGGAAACCTTATAAACTTCGGTCTTTCAACACTGGTGAAATTATGAACAAATTCAGCAGTGGATTGGAAAGGTGAGGACTCAGACCCAGAAGGCTGGGAGTGGCTCAGAGTTCAACTGAGATTATATACCTGATTTGCCACCAGCTCGCAAGGATCTTGTAAGAGACGTCACATATGGCTACATGCAAAGACACTTCTTGCGTACAGTCTGGCGTATAGCAACTTATGGTCATAATTTTCGCGGTCTTACATGTAGGACAGGCGCTCCTTTCACTTCTTGCCCAGTCTCTTTTTGATTAAACGTACGCGGTCAAGGTCACGTTTGAGATCTTTATATCAAAAAGTGACTACTTTTGCGAAGTCGCTATCTTTGCCAACCAATAGTTACTTCTTCAAGTCTTCTTTGACTAGCAAAATGTAAGAGGCTGCAAAACTAGTTTTACTAAAGCTGGTGATATACTTGAAAACTCCTGCATGTACTTTAACCCTCGAACGGCCAAAGGGGGGGGGGGTCAATCGGACCCCCTAAGGTTTTGCGACATAAAAGTAATTGCCATGAAACTTGCTGTGGCTGTAGCATAATAAATAAGACATCGTTTGACACTAATTAGATGACGTCAGCTTCCATAATTTATGCAGAATAAATTATGCAAATTAGAACTTGCTTCAGAATATTACCAAATATATCATTTATTTTGTTAGTTTTGCCCATAAAGCATTGTTTTTTTCAGCTTTTTCTATGTTTTGCTAAAAATTGGTCAATATCAAAAATCGACAAATCCAAGATGTTGGACATTCATTTTGAAATGCTGTTACCATAGCAACACTAATTAAGAAATGCATAATTGTTACCACGGAAGCTAATTAACACACCACAACATCTGTTGTAGTTTCCATAGCAACAGGATATATTTTATCATTTCCTCGATTCTTGGAATTTTTCTTAGAAATTGGCTAGAATGACCAAAAACATCCATTTTTAAGCAGATTCTGTACCTCAAAAGACCTATAGAGGGTTTTCACGTGACGTCATCAAAACTCTAGAATCTAAACTACAATATCGGTAAAGCTGTTCTTTTGAC
>JAOBYG010174753.1:0-10392 GCA_025403545.1 Epizoanthus stellaris
AATATTGTAAATAGTTAGGGTAGGGTTAGGGGTTTCATTGTGCTTAATTTTCATTGGGATTAATATTGTAAATAGTTGGGGTTGGGTTAGGGGTTTCATTGGGCTTCTTGAGGGGGGCATAGGGAGTATTTGAAACACGACCACTTCAGCTCTGCTGTATTTTATTATCGTGTATAAATAAATGCCTATTATTACTATTATTATTATTATTATTATTATTATTATTATTATTATTCAAACTAAGGTATATGAGCCGAGTAGCTAGTAAGTAGCAAACCAATCAGATTATTAGAAATCCAGTATCCAGTAATTGGTATTTAATAAATACAGATAATAGTAGTACTGCATGAAGAAAAGTATGGAGATTAAGCGACCGAGAATTTGATATTGTGGGGCGAGAGTAAATTATCCAACACAACTTTTTAATTGATGTTCTTGCTCATATTTGTATTGATATCGTAAGGAGAAGATCTATGTTGATAAAATACTGCAACCATAAAAAACGAGTTATCGTATCGACGTTAAATTTTCAAAGAATATTTTTGATGCCGATATCTGAATCTTGTTAAAAGAACAGCTTCACCGATAGTAGAAGTTTGATAATGTCACCTGCAAATGAATAAGTACCTTCTTACGACTGATCTGTAGTCAGTAAAATATTGTGTCCAATTCTGTGTCAATCAGCTTGTTGTAGTTCTTGTATATAGCTGAATGGGAAACTAGTTCCTCCCTACCCACAATGCAACAGGTGCCACTGCTTTATACCAACAGCAGCGTGTTTGCGCGTGGGGGTGGGAGTGGGGTGGATGTGATTTTTGAGCTCCTGGATCTCGAAGTGAAAATCCATTGTTATGATTTCTGGGCCAACTGTGCCACATTGCACACTCACAATGGTGCTATTTACAAAATATGATCGAGTACACCGGTTGTCATTTCTTTTAGAAATAATCCGTACCTTTATTATCTGCCCTCCATCTGGGTAACCTTCGAGAATCCTTCTCAGAATATCGATTAGCGGGGGCCGCTTCTGGCCGTAAGACTGGCCTGTGGACACAAACCAGTACAATCAATATAGGATTTGACATGAGTGATCGAGACAACCTCCTCGCTATGCGCTAGCTCAAATAAAACTAAAATGACTACATTTTATCGATAAAAATAAGTTTTTAAGAAGACATCCTTTTCTCCAAACAATGCTAGTGCGTAAGTTGTTATTATCTGTTACCAGTAAAACTCTTCGCTTGTATAAGCCGTCTTGTAATTCTGGTCCTGACTGAGATCTGTTTCTCAGAATGTGTGCAAAAAAGGGAGGGTGGAAGTCTCAAAACATACAATCTAATTATCTCGGTTATTAATATATAGGAGTATAAGGAGCGAACCGGCTTTATTATACTATATTATTATATATATACTAAAGCCGGCTCGTCCCAGACAATGCCTGTAGTGTAAATAAACAGGTAATAAGGCTGTTGCAATTATTTTTTTAGATACACTGAAAAGGCAACACTGTACTGAAAGTATTACTGTATAGATTCCACTGGCTTGATGAGGAAGACTGTCAGTTCGCATTTAGAGTAGCAGCAACCTTAATATGATTTACCTTTACAGTAAAACTGCAGATAAAAGTTGAGTATAACAACAGATAGCTGCACTTACTACTTGTCGAAGGAAAGTACTTCTTCCATAAACGCATTGTCCTTCATGTCGTAATTTGGAATTACTCTGTAATATTTAGATTTTACGATTATGAATCATGTTCAGTTGGTGAGAGCGAGTTTTACAGACGGATCTTGGATAACCTTAATGCTACTCGATTGGGCCTTTGCAATGGAAATGAAGAATTTCGCATGCACACTGACAGAAATCGAGTTTGCCTCTGTTATGTAAACAAAATATAAAATTGGCATTTGAAATGCAATAAATGTTTCAATAGTTTGTGTTCATCTGTGTTTTTAAATGAGAGATGTCCTCCCAGCAGGCCAAACGCAAACAGAACACGAACTGTTTACTGGGGCGGCCGCCTGGCTTTTTGTAAAATTACGACAGAGCTGTTTTTTGGAGACTATTGAATTTCTTTGGATGGTGAAAATTAATAAAGCGAAGAGAATTAAATTTGGCATGCAGCCATCACACATGTTTATTTATTGAATTTAATAAATTCAATTTCTGAAATGGTGCGACGTAAAAACATGATAGGTTGTTGCCATTTATGTGTCGGATAGAAGGTAATATATATTCTCTTCTGAAGTTTAGAGCAAGGCTAAAGAATATAAGTAAATACTACTACATCGAAACGGTCAACGAACGTTTCGCATTATTTTGTCATGTTATTGCCAGATAGATGGCAGTGCCACCACACTTACTTTGGCAATGGAGAAATATTCTATGCTTCTTATGAAATCAGAAATGAGGACAGAAATCCGTGGACTGAATTCTAAGATATTTTGTCGCGCCAACAACTCAAAGATAGAAAATGAAACAATTGTTTGGGGTTTTTTAATTTAGTATGTAGACTATTTAGACAAGATTATATTAGATTTTGGGCCAATCACATTTTGAATCTCGAGAACATTGGAAGAAAACTTACTGGGAACCATAAAAAAAATATCCATTTTGACTTTTATCTGTTTTGTGTCAGTGTATGCCAATTCGAAGAGTAATATCAAATTTAATAATTTTTAACATAAAAAACCTATCCAACTTTGCATTATTAGAACTGAGATGGTTGATATCATAAATAAAGTTCTTGAAATCGCATTAAAAAGGCATTATTTTTGGATTCTCAAATTTCGGACATGCCAAGACATCAACTAAAAACGTTGTGAAGTTCTAAGTGTCAGAATGTTTATTTTGTAATTCGGTAAGTAAAATGTTAGATTCTTAAACAATCAGAAAAAGTACTAACATAACAAGACTCTTGTATTATTTACAAGAGATGTGATGCGCGGTTCAGTGCTTGCAGCAAAGTTCATCAATAGAAATATTCTCTATATTCTCTATATTCTCTATATTCTCTATATTCTCTATATTCTCTATATTCTCTATATTCTCTATATTACGGCATATAAACTTGCAACAAACTATTAGCCGGGACAGTATTAAACTAATATTAAATATACATGTGTGTTATTTATGTTATTGAACAATAATAAACTGAACAGGGGTAAAAACGGAATATTGGCAGCGTAACTATTTGATTTGAAATCTATGAATTAACAAGATTCAAGTGCAAATTTCATGCATGGACGTGTACACGTGAAATCTAAACCAACACGAATTAGGTTATGTAACCGTAAAATATACTTATTGTTTTAATCATGATAATAATAAGCTATATTAAAGTGACGCAAAGCTTGTTGTTTATCATCTAGAAACACACAGATCCGGGGGGAGGACTCTCACATAAAAGTGGCAAGGATGCTGGTCGAAATTTTTGAGAGGAGCCCGTTAAAAGGTATACCAGGATCTCATTTTCTGGAAGTGGTTCAAATGCATTTCTCCTGAGCCAACTCTTATGAACTCTGGGCTATCAAGAGTATCCGACCGAAAGCTGGATTAGTAAATGAAGATCTTAGTTTCTGACAACTAGCTCTTGTCTCTTCCCATATCGTGATCACTACAAATGTTTAACAGCCAAAGAGGTATCAGAATATGGCAATTTAACCCCTAAAAGGTACGACGAGTATTCCCGTCATTGCCATAATAAGGAAGTCCCCCACCCGGGTCATAGATTATTATAAAGCCACACTCACCATAGAGAGGTCTTTCCCTGTTCATGGCTGGCGTTCAAACGATATGCTCAGTGGCTCCATATCTGTATTGCACCCTGTCACAGAAAGAATCAACAACAGCTGGGGGTTAGACTCAATGATGTATGTGCAGAAACCAAAAGTACGGCTGACCTCGACATATTTGTGAGAGGAGTTTGCTTCCTGCGATTACAAAGCCCAAAGCACTTGGTATGTCCTTGCTGCAAGTCTTAACTTGGTGCCATTGATCAATGCTGTTTTGACTACACAAAAACCGAATCCCAACTTTTCTAATTTATGAAAACAACCACATTGTAAGCGTTGTTTAGATCAACTTCTGAACTAAAATGGTTTTCACACCTTCAATATTGTGAAATATTCAAGAAAAAATTGTCAGCAATACCAGGAGCTTAATCAAGGAGCCTTCATAGACACTTTAGAAACTCGGCCTCTATGAGCACAACAAGTATACTTACGGTATTGAAACATACACTGCATTGTTGGCCAATAACTTGAATACCAATCGATTGGATCCAAGGACCGTAAAGCAGTGAACCATTCATTCCTGCTTTCGGAGCAAGTTTAAACCGATTGTTACATCTTTGTGTCAAGCATAGGCAGCTTAGCTTGTTAGCGCAGTTGCGTCCACCAAATGGTGAAAAATAATAATACACGAGTCATATAAATTCTATTAAACGCAAGTGGCAATGCTGTTCAAAATAACTTAATTATTGCTCGGTCTGATTCGCTAGATAGGATTTTGAACAAAAGAAGGGAATCAAGACAATGACTCGTGAATTAATTGAACGTTCTGCACAACTGGATAACTTCATTAGAAGCCCGCAATTACTCATGCTTTGCATTCTCTGCCGCATTGACGATTTTTCATAAACTGGAGTCTTCTTGACCGATCGGTGCCATGCATACATACGAGGGGTGATCAAATGCAATACGCGAATTTCGGGTAGAATCTCGAGTATTCACGATATCTCCGGCAGTTATGTTCTATTATTGAAAACAGTCTCACTCTCAAGCCCATGCAAGTTGTTTATTTAATTTTGCTTTGCTTCAGTAAGAGTTGAAGTTGTTTTGTTATTGCTTAGCAGGCCATACAATCAAAATACAATAATATATACAACGAACTCGTAAAGTTACATTGACATATAAAATATAACATAACCCAACTTTGGTTCCTTTTTTCCGCAAACTAAGTAAGCGTGCACAGGTTTTCCAAGTTCACGATGCCATACTCATATTTACGACTATATTCCCTGGAATTTCATGTTGAGTGAGTGCACATTTTAACAGAATGCGGGATTCGTCAGATGAGAACATGCGGGTTTGGGGATTGTAAATACCGGGAAATAGAAGCGTAAACGATGTATGTGAAAGTGGCAGGATTAAAAGCAGCGAAACCTATATTGACGACTTTAGTGGCTCTGGAATTCATAAATTATCAGCTGAAATCGAGAAAGAAATAAAGCAACTTGATTCAGAATTCAGAACTCAACCACGTGCACTAACGAATTCCAGTCTAACGGACCCGGGTTGGTCGGAATAAAGTTATTCCCTTTAAGCCCCATTTACTGACACTGCATTGGATTTTGTGTACGGCTCGGATAAAAGCGGTACCCGCCGTGCCAACTTTATCTTTATCTGTGTTTGGACCACCTATTTGTGCCCGAACCGTAACAAAATCCGATGAAGTGTAAACGGGGCTTTAATCGTTTAATCGCCCTTGTTCATATGCATAAATACAAAGTTAACGAACTGACCGTTTGAATTATTAGACTGATTTAACGGCTATGATTACACTGGATCTGAGGATGCATGTGACCTGATGGTTTTCTAGTACAACCATACATTTCATATCACTTGTGTTCTGTTCTATAGTAATCGAAATAGTTGCACCGGCTGCGTATCACCGAAATCATACTTTGGCATTTCTACCGGCTCTAGGACTGGGTGATATATGCTGAATTGAACCGAACCCACTAAAACTTAAAGCAAGTTAAACCCACTGGTTTTAATTGAAAACTAAGATTATAAGTTATGAGGTCATAAGTTAACGAATTACATTAAAAATGTTCTCAGCCAATTTCTGCTTCGTGTTACTGATAGATATTATAATTTTAAACCAATTCTTTGTATCAGTGAGCCGAGAACCAAAATATGCTTTATGATGTGGCGCTGAAAAGAGCAGTTTAATTTCTAACCTGTAGGCTGTAGTGGCTAGATTATCACTTTATTTTGGTAAAATCGTAGCTGGTACTTTTTCTCTTTATCAAGCCTCTCGTTTTAAAGCATGTATGGTGACCTTTCCTACCAAATGAGTTAATTTTCCAGTTCGGTAACGGCGATGATTCAATTATAGTTTAAATAATAAACTAACTCACTAACTGAACTCAGCTGCTATTCGCTTTCAAATAAGTCTTAGTAAAATGGTTGCACACAGTAACACAAAATGCCAAACAAGCAGCAACAAACATTACATTACATTTCATTTCATTTCTATAACACATTCCAAGTACGAGGAATCTATGGAATACGAACATGCACACATTTTCAAAAGGCAATGTCTACCGGTCATTACATCAATAGCTGTTTGTTACACATACCAACATAGCAGAAGATGTGCGGAGCGCTACATGTTGTTCCCTTTAGTCCAATAACAACTGGATATGACAAATCCTTCAGATGTGAGTTGTGTTAGAATATGCCCTTGCTCAGAACTGATCTATATAACTGGGCACTGTTCGAATCGTGTGGGCAGTACTACATTTTTTAACGCTTTAGTCAGTTTTGAATTTAGAAAAAACTGAAATTACTATTGTTTTGCTACTTAATGAACAATCCCTTTTCAACGTCCTCCTGGGATTCCAGTTCTATAAAGCTAATCTTTTATTGTTCTGTACACTGAGTACAAATGAAAGGCGGGTGCAGTGGGGTATAATAGACTCTTCTGATTTGCAGCTGGATGCGGTTTCATTGTCAAACTCACAAAGTAACGGCTCTTGCTGTTGTAAGTGAACCAGGACGTGATCGAGCCATGCAATTTGCATTTGTTACGGTTGTTCATTTTTACTGAGGATGTAGTTTTAGCAGTGTTGGCCCAAACGGGACCACTCCGCACTGCACGGACAATATTTTTTGTTATGTATTCTGATTTATTTTTAAAAGTTAAACCAGCACTGTTCGAAATAAAATCAACCTTAGTTGGGAAGGGAACATCTCATCAACAAATATGATTGTTTTTCTTAGTTATAATTGGTGACATAAGATTTCGGTTTTGGAAACTTCAGTCTTATTTCCACTGAAGAGTAAATGGTTCCTTTGCGTCTTTCAGGCGCAGACTGATCATATCAGGTTGATTGTTATATATGTTGTTAACTTAATTATACAGCTGCATGAATACTGGCAAACAAACTAAGGAAGTAAAGCCCACAAATCTACAAATTTTAACGCCTGGTACTGGTATGACGCATAAGTTTGCTTAATAAAGATTGCAACTAAACGTTAACCTATAAAGTTTAACGCCTGGCACTGGTATGACACATAAGTTCGCTTGATAAATGACGGCGCTCGCAGCAAATAAGCCTCATATCGGCGGGGTTTCTAGCAGCTTACGCAGGATAATAGACAACAACAGGCAGATAGCAACATTTTCAACAGTCTTTATGCAAAAAGATAAACACAACATGTGGGTTCCCTGTGTTTAGTTCAAGATACGTAGTGTCGACCTATCCGCTGACACAAAAGTATACTAGTTGGTAAAGGCACGGTTCCGCAGAATTAACAAACTTAAAGCCAAATCTTTCAACTTTTTACTTCACTGCAGTTTTTTGGTCATATGCATTAAACCTCGGTGTCCCGTTATTATTTTCTAGCGTTAACGAATTACAGTAATTAATTTACAAGAAAGCCACAAGCTGAGTCACGTTTCATTTGTTAACAAACCACTTGAGCCCCAGCTTGTCATTTGTGTGACCACGTGACTTGTGTTCGCCCACATTCCAGCGTGACATCTCCCGTCTGCCCGTGGTGTCGACAATGGTGAACCACCAGTGGTTGTTCGGCACGCCTTGCATGCTCACGTGATTAAGAGTCTGGGCAGCCACGTCTTTGCTTGTTTACGGCCAGGTTTTGGGCGGGAAAGGCGTAGGCTCCGTCATTGTACACACATCGAACCGAGGCACCTTCGCGGACGGCGCTGACCAGAGCTGATTTGCTGCCATGAACAGGCGCTCCGTTTTTGTCGTGAGACAGCGCCAGTTTCCATGGACGAGTATCCACGAACCACTTTACCTGAAATTGGTACTTGTGATCGCCCCTGTGCACATGCGCACCAACGCTGTAGCGAGTGTCTCTCACGGTACCAGTTGTAGACACCATCAGAAATCACCAGAAGGCGTTGTCTTGGAACTTCTCCAGACTTTCCTTGCTGACGTGTTTAAGGGCCTGGGCTGTCACGTGACCGTTACGTATGGAGAGGTTGTCGGCCTCTGCAGTGTAGTGAAACCACCCTGGTATTTGAAATCGGACGCCTGACCTGGATTGACTGGCGGCGATCAAGGCGTCGCGTGAACATCCTGCAGCTTGTCCAGAGGCGGTATTAGTGTAGACATGTTTCCAGCACTTATCATCAAACCAGTCCAGACTGAGAGACTTTGTCATGCGTGTGGCCACGATCGACATGTGCTCCAACACTCCAGCGTGACATGTCACGTGTTCCTTTGGTGGTTAAGGCAGTAAAATACCAGTACGCGTCTTTGGCGAATATAATCTGATTGCCATTACTTGCCTTGCTGACATGTTCCGCATTCATCCCACCGACAAAGTTTGGACCAATGACGACGTTATTGAGGGGAAAAGCGTAAGTTTTGTCGCTGACACAGCGGATGTCGTGCCCTTCATCGATTGCTACGGTGAGGGCGTTCAGGCTGCCATCTGTGCGTGCCCCAGCCTTGGTGTGCGAGTGCATGGGAGCTCTGTAACACGTGGGCTTCACGAACCATTTCAGTGACGTCTTGCTGTTCGGCGCAGTAGAGAGGAACATCCTCCCACGTAGTATCCTAACAAATCACAAGACATGTATTTTAAGTACACCCATCCTGCATATATTGGCCATCATTTATACATATTAACTGAAATAATAACGCTATCTTTGAATATTTTATACTATATTTTTCCCATTTTTTCACGAGGTGCAAGGGACTTCTACCCTTTAGGTATTGTTACCCTTGCACCCACCACTGATATTGCATTCCTTGTTGTTATTTTTAATTTTTTGTACTCTGTGGAAAAAATAAACCTTTGACTGAAACCTTTGAAACCTTCAGGCAAACAAGAGACTTTTCAGGATAGTAGACCTGTTTATTACATGGCATTGAGGCTGAGGTTGACTTGCCATCGATACACTTCTTCATTTGATAGGCATGGCAGTGTTCATATATTGTAGCTTCACGTTTTTAAGTGCAAGGTGAACCTTTGGCCTCAGTCCCAGGCAAAGGCTTGGCTGCATTTCATACAACTGTAAAATAGTTTATACCCTGTTTGCCAGAGGTAATAATAATAATAATTTCTAATAATAGAAAAGGCGGATTTAAACGCTACGATTTGTCGGCACGATTTGCACTATGAAATCGGGCTGAAAGACGGCCCGATATTTGAAATTAGAAATTGAGTTCTGATTAACCATGCAAATACAACACGTTTTATTTTTGCTAAAACCTAATTAACTAAGTTAGGGAGGCAGCGTGGCCGAGCGGTTTAAAGCGCTGACTCGTAACCCGGAGGTCCCTAGTTCGAGTCCTCTGCCCGCCGGTCACGCTGGTGTAAATAGCCTTCTGGCCAGCCTCCCTGCCAGATAGGGTTTTTAACCCAGTTAATTTAGAGTTATTATAATTTATCAATTTATACCATGGTGCTGAAAAGCCCCTAAGTATTAGCCCCTAAGCCTAAGGATTAGATAAGTATAGTATAGTATAGTAACTGTGACAGAGCGGAAAAACATTTGCTCTCATATTGAAAACACCTGTAAGTTGTCAAGCTCAATATTTTGCACATAAGCTCTTTTGGTAGAATGAAGAACAAAATATCAAGTACGACTCCGAAAAAATTTCGTGAATACGCCTTCGGAGATATAAGGCCCTGTACTTTAGGAGAGGAGATGGTTTGATCAGCAGAAAAACTATCATTTCCGTAAATATCTCCGAGTGGCTATATAGTAATTCGACATGGTTTTTGTAACAAGTTTTGTACAGTGGTAACGGGAAGAAAACGCTTGTCAGTTTTGACATATCGTCGCCAGTTAATGATAAAAATAATGAAAACAACAGCAGCCTTCGGGTTTTTCCGCTATGTCATTAACTGTTGTAACGGCACAAAGGTTAGACAGCAAACTTTTACGAGTTACAAATCCGTCCGACAGATTGTAGCGTGTAAATCAGCAATCAATAAGAA
Source organism: Epizoanthus stellaris (assembly GCA_025403545.1). NCBI lineage: Eukaryota > Metazoa > Cnidaria > Anthozoa > Zoantharia > Epizoanthidae > Epizoanthus > Epizoanthus stellaris. Next base: position 10,212 of record JAOBYG010174753.1, read on the forward strand.
ACATATTCAGAGCTCTGATAAACGTCCAGGAAACACCCAATAAGCTCAAATCAATTACCTTATTATAGGAAATTAACGTTTCATGAAATTAACGCGAAATCCAAAAATTCGCGTTAATTTAGGTCGCGTACATTTCCTTTAACGTTAATTTCAACACCCTTAATTAAGTTGAGCGTTAATT
>JAOBYG010174864.1:0-10390 GCA_025403545.1 Epizoanthus stellaris
CAATCTCGAGATCGCCACCACCGAATGGGGATTGAGTGTGCTGCGCGATCGTGCTCGCGCGGATTTCGGCCGCCGCGCCGGCGATATCCTGGCGGATTTGGCTGTCCAGGTGGTCGGCGGCATCCAACAGATGAATGAAGAGTCGTTGCTGCGTTTTGTGCTCGACAAGCTCGGCTTAGCGGGCGATTTGCCCGCCGGTCTCGACGAGCCGATCGTGCGCTTCTTACGGCGCCGAGTCGATCGACTGCTCGAAAGGCTACAGAGCGAAGAGAGCGACGCGGCAAGCGCGGATCTGCACGATATGCTCGAAACCCTACGCATTGCCGCCAAGAGCTCGTTGCGCCAGGTGACGGATGGACTGATGCAGCAGCTCGGGGATAACGACGCCGTCGTGCCTTTGATGCTGGATTTGACCGACGGTCAAAGTGATGTCGTCGGTTTGGCCACTGAGCAAACGAAATTCCATCGCCATATCGTCGAGACGTCGGCAACGGTGTTGGCCTATCCGGGCCGCGTCCTGCCTCTTGTCGGCGTCAACACCCATCGTCCGGATCATCTGGCGAAGATGAAGGATGCGATCGAAAATCGCGGCTTCGTCGGCGTCAAGCTCTATCCATCCCTGGGCTATCCGCTGAATAGTCCGGCGATGGATTTGGTTTACGACTACTGTCAAGAGCGGGGCATTCCGCTGCTGGTGCATACCAATAAAAACGGCTTCGTCGGCCAGCCCGGTGTCTCGAATTTCTTTCCCGACCCTGATGTTTGGCGGACCGATATCTTGCCGCGATTTCCGCAGCTCAAGGTCTGTCTGGCTCATTTCGGTGGCAGTAGCTCGCTCGGCGCCGCGGTCGATGGCGATCCGACGGCGCTGCCGGCCGGAGCTGATGGGCCGGCCTGGGGGCAGAAGATCATCGATTTGCTGCGCGATGATCGCTTTCCCAATATCTATTCTGACGTCGCTTTTCATCGGGTTGGAATGGAGAGCGATGAAAAATTCGTCAATTACTTCACCCGCCTGAATGCTCTTCTCGATCAGTCGGCGACCGGCGAGCGGATTCTCTTCGGAACGGATTTTTGGTTGATCCGACCACGGTTGCGCGAATCGAGCCATTGGCGCTATTTCGAACGCGGCGTCGAGACCGATGAGCGTTTCACACAGCTCTCGGTGACCAATCCGGCTCGATTTCTCGGTCTGCCGGGCGGTGATGGTCGCAACCTCGCCATCGCGAATTATGTGCGCTTCATTATCGACCATCAGGATCGTCTCGAGCGCGTACCCGCGCCCTGGCTCTTGGCGGCGATCGAAGAGCTCGCTGATGCTGATACCCGTCGCGCGATCGAAGCCTCGACTCTGGCCCGTAGCGCACCGCGCCGGTTGCTCGGAGATCGTTTCAACGCGCTTCTCGATGAAGTCGATCAGCCGCTTTCAGAAGACTTCAACCGCAGCTTCGACGTGCATCTCGAGCGCCTTGAAACCAGTCTCTTGGGGGCCGCAATCGGTTTTGAAGCGGGTGCTTCTCTCAAGCTCGAGGTCTTCAACGACGCCGCTCAGAGCGACGAAGACAATATATTGCTGCCCTTGGCCGAAGGCGGAGAGGATCGCTTCGCGCGTCGACTTGAGCGCGTACCAGAGCAGGCGATTTTGCCATTTCAGGCCGGCAGAGCCTGGTTCAAGACGCGACTTCGCGGCATATTCAAATCCGACGTCGGCCTGTCACAGGGCATTGCTTCCTTGGCTCTGGATGCGCAGAAGGAGGTTGTTTTCACGGATTACCGTGCCCATCGTCCGAGCGATCGCTTATTGAGCGTTCTGCCAGAGGATCTTCGACGGCCGCGCTTTGCGCTCGACCGTGATGATGTGCTGCGCCTGCACCAAGGCGACGCGGTCTCTTTCGCGACTTACGGCAAGCTAGCCGGCGAGCTGACGCTGACCTGGAGTGACCTTTTCACCAGCGGCATCGATACCTTGAGTCAGGCGCTGGGCGGCCAGCTGCCGCTACGTTTGCAGGTCGACCTGGGAGCGGCGGTGGCTATTCGATTCGAGGTCGAGGACGATCTACGCATCGTTTTCGCACGAATTGGCGAGCGTATTCGGGTTTGGGTCCGCAAGTTGCACTCGCGCGGCAGCGCGTTCAGAGCTTCGATTGCCGCGGGCGTGCAATTCGCCGATCCGGAGGCACTCCAGGAAGTGCTGTCTCAGCTGATCGCCGGGCATTTGGGTGTCGCACAGGCGGAGCTCGAGCAGTGGTTGGGCCTCGAGCAGAATGTCGATGGCGAGGATCAGGAGCAACTCAACCGCTTTGAAGAGACCTTCCGTGTCGAGGGGCGCGAGGCGGTGGTCGGGGCGATCGACTCGCTGGAGGCGAAGTTGGTGGCGGCTGCTGCGTCGATCGCCAGGGCCAGGATAGAGGTCGGCGTCAGCTATCAATATCAACGCCTCGAGACCGATGCCGTTTTGCTCAAAGCGGATCTGAGCGAGCGCATTCTCGAGCAGTTGCACCATGAGTTGATCGACGGCGACCTGAGTGGCTTGCTGCAGCGATTCCGCGCTGGCGCGGGCGATGAGATCCATATCGACGAGTTCTTACGTTTTCACGAAATCAAAAAGGAGCAAGCCTGGGGGTTCCGCCTGGGACCTGTCGGCCATGAGAAGAGAAATCTGCGTCAGTTTCGCGACCACCAGAACGTCGATGGTGACCACCGTCTCGCCTTTCTCGGCAAGGAAGATTACAGCGAGAGTTGGCCAAAGGTCAGCAGAGGGGATTTTGCTCTGAGCGACTGGCATTGGTCGGTCGACTTGCGGGCGGAGATGAGCGAATTCAGCGCCGAGCCCCGGGCGGCGGAGTTCACTTACGGATTGGCTTTGCAGATGAGGTGGAATTCCAACTTCCACAAGACCGAGATCGCCGAGTGGCTCGACCAAGCCCGGGCCTGGCGTGCGGTGGCGCCAGAGCTTGGTGTCGATGCGATTTTCGACGCTTTCGAGCCGTTGCAGCGCAAGAAAGTGGAAGTGAGCTTGCAGCTTGTCTTCGACCATGACCTGTTGGCGAAGCTGGTTCATGGAGTTTTATCTCTCGATTCCTCCGATCCCAGGCGCCGTCTGGTCGACGGCATGGCGATCGCTTCCGGCATGCCCTATCGGGATGAAGCGGCGCGAGATTCACCCCGAGCACGACGCGAGATTTTCGGCCTCTTGTGGCGTGATCTGCTTGAGGAAGAAGCTGAGAATCACTTCCCCTCGGCGCGGCGAGCCAAGGCTAGCCTTTGGGCCAAGCGGGCCGCCGCCAGACTGCAGGCGGCCGGCCTAGATCGCGCGGCGCGGGCGGAGAGAATCGGCGCCGAAGCGCCGAATAACTCGCAATGGCGTCCTTGGACGCTCGGCGGGCGGCTTTTCCTGGACGGCGGTCCGATTGACGAGCTCGAAAGCTTCTACCGCGGATTGGCCAGCTTGAGAGGCGTGATGCGAGCGCCGTCCTCGCCCGCCGCGCTCGACGGCGAGTCGTCACATGAGCTGGTGGAAGATATTTTCCAAGATCTCCAGGAGATGTGGCAGCAAACTCACCATCTACGCACCGCTGGCGCTCTTCTAGTCGACGCGGCCCGCATCGAAGGCGTGCTTCATGAAGTTCAATCGAGCCTGGTCTTGAGGCGAGTCGACCGCGAGAATCAGCGGCAGATTCTCGGCGGGATTCCAGGAATCGAGATGCTCGAATGAGCTGGTCATGGCGCCGTTTGAGACCAGGCTTCGGCACTACCTGATTCAAATGAGTCGCTGGCCAGGAGCGCGGCGTCAACGGTGATCTCTTGATCCACCTCGACACCGCCCAAACGGCTTTCTCGCCCGTCTGGCCAACGGATGCGGAGAGTGGCTGCGAGACTCGAATTATCGAGCCCGAAATGCGCTGTGGCCGGATTCTGTGAGACGAAGTTGTTGCCGGATCGCAACTCGAAGATTCTCTTCTCGCCCGATCGCTCAAGCTCGATGCGCGCACCCACACCTTGGCTATTCGGAGCCTCGCCGCGGAGTATGACGTCTAGATAATGTCTGCTATTGCCGCCGTCATTGCGGTAAAGACGCGCGGGCTCTGAATTATTGGCCACGAAAAGGTCGATATCGCCGTCGCGGTCATAGTCGAAGCAGACCACACCGCGACCTTGCCCGCGATCGTCGAGGCCATGCGCGGCCGCCGCTTCCTGGAAAGTGCCGTCTCCCTGATTGATGAATAGCCGTGAGGGATCGTCTTCAAAAGGGATGTGGCGGAAGCCGTTGGTGTGGAAAATGTCGAGCCAACCATCATTATTGAAATCAGCAAAGCAGGCCCCCCAGCCCCAAAAGCCCTCAGCAACTCCGGCTGCTTGAGTCATATCTTCGAAGCGCCCGTCGCCGAGTCCTTTGTAGAGCCGATTGCCGACACCCGGCTCGCCTTCAGGACGGATGGCGGTGACGAACCAGTCGAGAATTCCATCGTTGTCATAATCGCCGACAGCGGCTCCCATGCCGTTCTTATCGATGATCACTTCATCCTCCGTGACGCGCTCGAAGGAACCGTTGCGATTCATCAAGACCTGGCTATTGTTGAAATCCGACGCCACCACAAGATCTGGGCTACCGTCGTCGTCAAGGTCGGTGAAGTTTGGCGTGAAAGTCCAAATGAGCTGGGAATGTGCGTCGCCCAGGAAAGCTTCTGTGGCGGAGCTGAATGTGAAATTGCCCTCGTTGCGCCAAAGGACTTCGGCGGCTTGGGGCGACCACTGGCCGATAAAAGCGTCGAGGTCACCATCGGCGTCGAAATCACCGAAAGCAGAGCCATAAGTGCGCGCGAACCCAGGTAGTCCGGATAGGGAAGTGCGATCTTCGAAAGTGCCGTCACCGCGGTTGCGGAAGATATACGTTGGAGAGAAATCTAGACCGCCGATCAGGATGTCGAGGTGGGAATCGCCATCGATGTCGACGAAGAGTGGTCCCGAGCCTCCCGGGTTGGCAATCGCAACCCCAGCTTCGCTGCCTACTTCTTCGAAAGTCCCATCGCCACGATTGCGCAATAGCTGATTTGGCCCAGCCGAGCCACAAAGTCCGTAGAGGTCGGGCCAGCCATCGCCGTCGAAATCGCCGGCTGCGACACCACCACCCATGAAGAAGATGGTGAAGCCACCACCATGGTAGTAGTTGACGCCAGCGGATTCGGCGACCTCCGTGAAGGTGAAGGAGCCGCAGAGTCCTGGCGAGGCCATCAGGGAAAAGACGAGAGATATCAATAGAATTCGCATCTCTCCATTCTAGCGAGATGGAGGGCTTTGATCCGAGAGAGATCCTGTTCAAGGTTGACAAACTCCTGCAATGTGGGCACAGTGGTCACATGGAGTCGCTTCTCGAACCTGTGCCCAATCTCTTGACACCGCCCAAATCCGTGGGCTCTCGTGAGCTCAAGACACGGCTCGGGACCTATCTTCGCCTGGTCAAGGAAGGAGCCACTTTGATCATCACTGAACGTGGCCGCCCGATCGCGGAGCTTCGGCCGCTTTCCGAACGCGAGGACCTTTTGCAATACCGCCTCTACGACCTCGCGGCCCAAGGCGTGATCGGCTCTGAGGTGGCGCAGCGTCGTCCGCTCGAGCCTTTCGAGCCCATCCGGGCCGCAGGGCGCTCGCTCGGCGAAGCCGTCATCGAAGATCGCCGGGATCGGTTCTAGGAACGGCCAAAAACAGTGATCTGTTTTTTTGACGCTAGCGCCCTGGTCAAGCGCTACGTGGCGGAAGAGGGCAGCCTCGAAGTGGAGCGCCTACTGGCAGCACATTTGCCGGCGGCGGCGCGGCTCACCGAAGTGGAGGTGGCTTCGGCGCTCGAGCGACGTTGCCGCGAAGGCAGTTTCGAGCCGTTGGAACGGGACCGCGCCATCGCCGCGTTGCGGAAGGATATTCAGTCGTTCTTGATGGTCGAGATGACAGCGGCTGTGGTCGAGCGCGCCTTGTCGCTGCTGGCCCGCCATCCCCTGCGCAGCGGCGACGCTTTGCAGCTGGCATCGTGCCTCGAGCTGCGGCATCGCCTGGGATATCAGGTCAGCCTTGTCGCTTTCGATCAACGCTTGAACGAAGCGGCGCGGCGCGAAGGAATGGAGCTTGAAGGCTCTTGAGCTTCAGAGTAGCGACCGTGCTAACTTAGGGCCCACCGAAAAATAGATTCCGCATTCGGTCGCAGATATGCCATTTTTCGCGGCGTTGCGCTCCTTGCGACAGACCTAGGTTTGCCTCAGTCGCGCGCCTTGCGAGTAATGCACCTCTGCGCCCTCGGTGCTGTAATTATTTTTCTCTGGGCCCTTACGCCGCTCCACGACCCCGATGCTGACCCGCGACCCGCGTCATGGACGCAACCGCGCTATTGACCCGCTCTGAGCCGTCGCCAATCGTCGGCTGCCCGCTCCTCAGGAGGTGCCATGGACGTCAAGAAGCTGCCGCCGACCGCCTATGAGTTGAAAGAAGGGGAAACCTACACCCCGTTGACCGAAGGCGAGACGCTCACCGAATTCACCCTCAAGGCGGTGATCACCGGCGCCATTCTCGGGGTCGTCTTTGGTGCCGCCAATACTTATTTGGGCTTGAAGGCCGGTTTGACGATCTCGACGTCAATTCCGGTGGCGGTTCTCACCGTCGTCGCCTTCCGCATCATCGGCGCCTTTGGCTTCAAACATTCGATCCTCGAAGCCAACCTGTCGCAGACGGTCGGGTCCGCAAGCTCCTCGGTGGCTTCGGGCGTGCTCTTTACGATTCCGGCGCTCTTCATCTGGGGCATGGAGCCCGAGTGGATTCAGATCACGCTTCTGGCGATGGCTGGCGGCTTGATCGGTGTGCTGGCAATGATTCCGCTACGCCGCTTCTTGATCAAGCAGGAGCACGGCAAATTACCGTATCCCGAGGGGCTGGCATGTGCTGAAGTGCTGGTGGCTTCGCAGGCCGGCTCGAAACAGGCATCGCCGGTTTTCTGGGGCATTGGTATCGGCATGCTCTTCAAGGTTCTGACCGACGGCTTCAAAGTGGTTTCGGGCAGCTTCGAACGGGTCATCGCCGGTAAGGCTGAGCTTTCCATCAGCGTCTCACCGGCGCTGATCGGCGTCGGCTATATCCTGGGCCTGCGCATTGCGGCGGTGATGGTTGCCGGCGGCGCGATCTCGGCGTTTGTGATCATTCCGCTGATCGATTGGTGGGGCGCCTCCCAGACCGCACCGGTCTTTCCGGAGACGCAGAAGCTGATCGCTGATATGTCAGCCGGCCAGATCTGGAATCGCTATGTGCGTTATATCGGCGCCGGCGCGGTGGCCACTGGCGGCATGATCACGCTCGTCAAATCGATTCCGACGATGATCGAATCCTTCAAGATCGGTCTCGCGCAGCTCAAGCAGCGCACGGGTGGTGAGGAGGTCAGTGTCAAGCGCACGGACCACGATCTCTCACTCAAGACCGCCGGTTTGATGATCGGTGGCATCTTGCTGGTCTTGGCGATCGTGCCCGGTATTCTGGGTACCCTCGACTCCTTCTTCGTGCGTCTGATCGCGGCTCTTTGCATCGCCATCTTCGCCTTTTTCTTCGTCACCGTAAGCTCCCGCATCGTCGGCTTGGTCGGCGTGACGTCGAATCCGACTTCCGGAATGACGATCGCCACTTTGCTCGGTGTCTCTATGGTTTTCGTGGCGCTCGGTTGGACCGATACGGCCGGCAAGGCGACCGCGTTGATGGTCGGCACCGCTGTTTGCATCGCGGCGTCGATTGCCGGCGATACCTCGCAGGATCTAAAGACCGGTTTCCTGCTCGGCGCGACACCGCGTTGGCAGCAGGTGGGTGAGCTGATCGGTGTCATCACCTCAGCCGGCTTCGTCTGCCTGGTCGTGATGCTGCTCGATCGCAATATCGAGGGCGGCTTGGGCGGCGAGGAGCTGCCGGCACCACAGGCGGTGCTGATGAAACTGGTGATCGACGGTGTGCTCGATCAGAATCTACCCTGGCCACTGATCGGTATCGGCGTCTTGCTGGCCCTCGGTGCCGCCGCCTTCAAGGTTCCGGTGCTGGCTTTCGCGGTCGGCGTCTACTTGCCGCTTGAAACGATGGCAGCCGTCTTCGTCGGCGGATTGATGCGCCATCTGCTCACTCGCAAGCAGCCCGAAGAAGAATCCGAGAGGCGTCGCGAGCAGGGGGTGCTCTTCGGCTCTGGTCTGGTCGGCGGCGGCGGACTGACCGGAGTGGTGCTGGCCGGTTGGGTCGGTATTTCCGGCGGCCAGAAGATCACAGGCGTCGGGCTCGAGCTGCCACATCTGGCGGTCGAGCTGATCGCGCTGCTGGCTGTGGCGGCGATCGCCGGCTGTATTGCCTTCTTCGCCCGCCGTAGGCTGGCGGATACTTAACAATCAGACTGAAAAACAAACCGAAATCGGAAAGCCAAACGATGGCCTCTTGCTTCGTGGCGTATTCGCCGCGCTACGACATCAAGGCCTTCGGCCTCGAGAAGCTTCACTCCTTTGACGGCAGAAAATATGGCAAGGCCTGGGCGCTTCTCGAGCGTCGCTTCGGCGCGACGCTCGAGCCAGCGCATCTGGGTGTGGACCGCGAGATCAGCCGCGGCGAGCTGCTAAAGGTGCACAGCGAGGCCTATCTTGAGAACCTGCGCAAGCCGCTGGTCCTGGCTCGGGCTTTCGAGCTGCCGCCAGTGGCGAAACTCCCTGGGTGGCTGAGCGATCGGCTGGTCTTGCGCCCGATGCGCTGGGCCAGCCGCGGTACTTATCTAGCGGCCAAAGCGGCGCTTGATCACGGCTGTGCGGTGAATCTGAGCGGCGGATACCACCATGCGAAGAAAGAGAGTGGCGAAGGCTTCACGATCTATTCGGACATCGCCGTCGCGATCGCTCTGCTGCGCGCCGAGGGGCTGCTCGACGCCGAGGCGCCCTTCAGCCAAGAGCAGCGCATCGGCGTCATCGATCTGGACGCCCATCAATGCAACGGCATCAAGAGCATTTTTGCCGACGACGCGAGCGTCACTCTGCTCGATGTGTTCAACTGCGAGATCTATCCGCCCGACCGTTTCGAGCTCGTGGCGCCGAGTCGAGACGTGAAGGTCCGCTCAGGGATCTCGACCGAAGACTATCTAAGTCGAGTTCATCAAGCGTTGCCGCTTTTTCTCGACGAGCTCGGGCCATGTGATCTCGTCTTCTATATTGCCGGCACAGATATCTACGCCGAAGACGCGCTCGGAAGGATGGCCGTTTCTTTTGACGGCGTTGTTGAGCGGGACCTCTTCGTGACCGAGCAGCTGACGGCGGCTGCGATCCCTTGGGTGATGGTTTTGGGCGGCGGCTATACCGAAGCAAGCCACCGCATGATCGCGGAGTCGGTCGGCGCGATGATCGAGAAATGGCCGATTAGATAGATCATCACACGGAGAGCCCGGTGTCGATTCAGCTGCCGCCGGAGCTCGTGGCTCGAGCTGCGCGCCGCCGCGGCCGCTGGATTTTGCAACCCAGGGCGGGACGGGATTCTGGTGTCATGAGATCGGAACCGAGGGAATTGACGGCGTCGTGGAGCCAATGCTCCCTCGCATTCTCGAAAGGCCCCGAATGGTCGTCGATCGGTCCGCGGTAGACCAAGCCCAAATCGGCGTCAAAGAGGAAGGCTTCTGGCGTGCGCTCGGCGCCCATGAGATCCGCTAGATGGGATTCGTCGTCGAGGAAATAGGCCTGGCCATTCATATTCTCGACGGCGAAGTCGCGCATCTCTTGCGGTGAGTCGCTCGCCTGTCGCTTTTTGGCATTGGAGTTGATGAACACCAGACCGACGCCACTCTGCGCTGATTGGGCTGCGAGCTTGGGTAATCGGTCCGCCCAATCGAGAACATAAGGACAGGAATTCGAGAGAAAGACCACCAGCAGACCTTGCGCGCCGCGTCGCGATTCGAGGGTGATGGGCGCCGTGCCCTCAGGCGCCGTGACATCGATCAGCAGCGCCATGCGGGCTTTCTGGCTGAGTGCTTGCTGCGGTTCTGCTTCTTCAGCGGCTTCGTCCGTCGCCGTCGAGGTCATGAGGGCGATAAGACATAGCCATATGGGGAGCGATTGCGTGCTTCTCATATCGCCATCATAGCGGGCGCGGCCGTCCCGTCAGGGATTGGCCGCGCATGATTGGCGATCTGTGCTTGGCGCCAACGCTCAGTCGCGATGCCACTCCATCGAATCGACCAGCACCGTTCCTCGGCTGCCACTCGGCATGATCAGATAGATGCGGTCGACATTATTCAAGTCGAAATCGCGGGTGATGTCAGCGACCTCGATCCGGAAGGTATTCATCGCTGTCCGGGCTTTGGACAGATCGTCGAGGTAGGGATCGGGATATGGAACGACGAGGGGAAAGAGAT
>JAOBYG010174975.1:0-10389 GCA_025403545.1 Epizoanthus stellaris
AAGCGTCGATGTTGTAGCTTTTGTTTAAATATCATAAATAAGACCTAGTATAAAACATATTCTCGCCGACCTCAACTACCCGGGCTCAACTGGTCAAGTGAAACCGCTAATATAGCGATATGGACAACGCGACGAGTGAAAATGAAAACATACACGCGAACAAGGAGTTCTGGGATGTATTCCCCAGGATTTGGGGTATACATCCCGAGATACATTGCGTTTGAATGACACACTCAAACGGGGCGCTTTTTGTCATGCAGCCCGGGGGGTGGGGGGACATTAGGCCCCTCATCATAAATATCTTATTATTAAGCCCAAGGTAATGAAACTTAGCACAGTTGTGAACTGTCATAAGATATACTAAATCCTGGCATTAGGTTCCACTAATTGGTTATGATGTCATAATGACGTCATAATGACGTCATCATATATGTTTTTCATGTTTTATTGCAATTTTGAAGTTGTGGTTTGCACAAAAGTACTCAAGGGTGCGAGAGAAATGGTAGATTATGTAATAATGACGTAGTTATGACATCATCTATTATTGCTTTTTGCTTAAAAGTTATTGAATTCCCTAAAATGTTACAAAACAGATCATAAGCTTTGTAAACAAGCATATAATAACAAGTTTCACGGTTTATTGACAGAAATGTAGTCAGTGGTGACGATAAGACGGGTTACATTAAGGGTTCAAGCTGTTACCATGACAACAGTGTCAAAATTCATATTTCCTTTATTCTCCATCCATAATCTCAGATAATGTAGATAAATTGATGTCACTAAGACGAAACAAGAATTAAAATCAAAATCCGCTCATATGAAGTCCTCTGAAACTGTGTATTTACCAAAATAAGTTTATGGTTGCCATAGCAAGAGCAAAATCCCCATAACTCCACCAATTCTTAGTCGATATGGTGGAAACTTTGCACAAATGCGCAGCATAGCTAATGTCATCATTTAAGACCTAGCTATGGAACAAAAAATACGAAAAAATTAAAAACTTCATTAATTTACCCAGAATGCAATATTTTTGAAAGCATCAACATATTTTGACAATAATTATAAAATGAGTCGGTGCAATCTATCTAAGCAGTTTAAACTTAAGAAAGTTTGTTTGTATTGTCTTCAAATTCCAAAATATAAGAATTACTAAAATCCACAAAGTCTACCTTATTACCATGGCAACAGGTTAGACTGTACGGTGAAAGATGTTGCACTGACGGATTCCTCATAAAATGTTAGGAAAAGTCACAAAATTTTAGCTCTTAGCTCAAACTTGTCCCAAAGTTATGCTAAAAATAACCACTTGGGGGGGGGGGCATTGCCTCCTCCCCCCGGTAAGATAGGGTTAATTGTTATTAAAAAAAACTAAAAGGTTCTGAATGTCTGCCATTATTTTGGTAATTAACCCTACTCAGGCTGGGGGAAGCCATAATGCCACCCCCCCCCCCCAAGGACACTTTGTTTTGCTATTCCTAAACGAGGAATGCTATCAACATGAAACTTCCTGACTTTTCCTAAAATTTATCAGCGAACATTTTTATGTGCCACTCGAAGCTATACTATAATAATAATAACAACCTACTCTGTTAGCATGACAACTATGTTTATGACTGACACTTTTGTCAATCGCGATTTCGAATAATTTCAAATCAATTAAGGCGATATTCTGACGTCATAAAAAATCCAAGATGGCCGTCATGAAATCCAATATGGCATCCTTGTGACGTCACATGACGTCATAACTGAAATATCTAATTCTCAAAATGTACAGCATGGACTAAATAACTAATCTGCCAATTATGGCTGTGTTGTCAGTTATAATACGAAAGTTAAAGAGGGGGAGGTATACTGCTCCATTGAGGATGAAAAAGCCCAGTCTGGGTAGAGTTAAAGTAGAGCAACTATTTTAAAATACATTTTGACCACATATGCAAATTTGTTCTGAGATAAATTTATTAGGAGTTTAAACTTTATCTTGTCATGAATGGATCGACAATTTGTCAATAGTCACATTAGTGTGGACGTTTTCATAATTATTCCCAAAGTAACCAGCAGTACCTTGAAGTAATGAACAGAACACAAGCTCACGCAATCGCACTGGCTTATACTTCCTTGTATATATTGACAAATTTGAATGAATTGCCGTACATTGTTTTAGTTGCTACAACGTGTTATGATCAGTCACTGTGGATGCTTGTTTCAGACCCTCTTTGATGTTTTAGACAGACACAAATCATTTTTTGCTCTGCGTTCTTTAGGATAAGATGACAAAGAAATACGAAGATGAATTTGATCGATTTGTACGTGAGACTCTGGAACCTAGCTACTGGGCATCGTACGGTTATAGTTATCCCCCAACAGGTGCGTATTGAGAGGAGACAAAACCAATGCTTTCTATATTTTGATTGTTATCTCTCTTCTTAAGTTTTATTCTCTTTCAATTGCAGCGGAAGACAAAAGTGATTCCATACTTAACGAGACAATTGGAACACGACATATTACAAACAAGATTGCAGAAATTGTATTTGGTCACCCCATGGAGCGCATTTCCACTGGACCAAGGGTAGGCCCATTAACCTCAAATACTTCATTTTAATCATACGTTATTTCTCGTAATACACAGCCTGGTACTTCAACCAGTCGTCGTCTGGACCTCTGCGAGACTTCTAATTCACGAAAGTAGAAATTCCATGAATCAGGGCGGTTGTGTTTATTGGTACTCCTCAATGCCAGTTGCTTGGAAATAATAACAGAAGCTGCACACAAAACAATATACACAGAACACAACATAGATATCCACATGCTAATACACATCAGTATGGAATTCTCCCGCATGATCGATCGTGAATAAGATGTCTTGTGCAGGCAATTTCATCGTAGAGCAAGAGATGGGACTGGGAACTAAGAACACATGGAAGAATGGGAACGAAGACAAGAAAGTGAAAGTAAACTAATTTGCAATGTTTCTTGACGTTTTCAAAATTAAAAACTACAAACTGTATGTCAGACTATTCCTATATAATTTATCTGCGGACATTTGATGTGTTAATTATAGGAGCATAACCCTCTTCGATGTCATAGCAACAATATTCTTTATCGACATTGTCAAAAAGAGTACTTGTTTCTAAAAATTTAATTTAATTCGTTTTTCTTGCTTGGAGATAATAAAGATATATGATTGTTTTTGTTACTCTTGATTATTTTCAAATTTTCGAAATCCAAGATGACAGACCACAAAATCGAAAAGGGCGGATTCAGACGTCACATGACGTCATAATTAAAAGTACTAATTGCCAAAATTACATTACAAACTAATTAATTTGCATATCAAATAGGATGTTGCTAACACATGTAATAAGAAATTTAAGGAGGGGAATGATGGCCATTAGGCCTTCCTCCAGGCCAATGTGAATACAAAAGAACCCTTCCTTTATATATTAATTGATTTTACGGATTTGAAGGTTTGGGACACAAGAGGCATTGCTGTCGAAGGGTGCAGACTTTGGTATTCTAGTGAAGAAGCAATGGAGAAACCCCATCACGGGGCAATTCATCAACAACCTCTTAGTAAGGAGATTCCCAAGTTTGAGGTACTAATTTGTTTCTATTCTATTTTACTGTTTTTCCAGTTTTCTTCTCGGAAGAACTCTTCTTATTTTAAAAGTTAATTAACACTAATGTGATACTACAGACACACACATATTCAATCACAGAAACATGCAGTTCCGTTTAAAAATTATCATCGAAACGACATTTGATAGCATTTTACGACAACCGTGTGGTATGAATTGATCGTCCGAGCTATGTATCGTTACTTTAAGTATGGTAACACCTAACTATCCACGTCAATATGTGACACACAGGTCGACAAAACTTGATGCTAGAGAAACCGTCAACCAGCTAGTGTTAAATGAAAAGCTTCCATCTATTGCTCGCATGGCCTTGTTGTTATCACTCATAGAACGTCCCAATAGAATGTTTCACAGTTCATAATCTGATACATTATGTTGTGTCTTAGCTGTCTTACCTTCTTGCTTTTGATATGTATATCAGTTGCATTATTGTACTAACTAATTTTGCATCTTTAACAGTGCAAGGAAAACCTTGGTCTCAGTACAATGCAAAGACTTGGATACCTTTCATAAAACTATGAAATAATATATTACTCAAAGTTAACAATCCTTGCCTTCCTATTGCGAAAGTCTAGCTACATGTACATGGAAAAACAAGTGATTCGTCATATTAAATTATCATCTTATTACATCAAAGTGTGTTTCCATGCATTCTGAATATCAGCTCATTTGTGCAAGATCCTTCCCACAACACAAGTGTGTATTTGTTCAATTACTCGTAGGTACTCATTCAAGATTTTGGCGATCGACGACTGTTGTTCGTGGGTCTAGTGTATAAATGTCACGATCATCACACTCCGCCAGGCTGGCAGGCCAAAGGAACTAAGCTAGGAACAGTTGGCTTCCACGTGGACGATGGACGCATATTCGATATAGAACACATCTACGGGATAGAAGTACCAGGTATAGTCAATAAATTAACATCATTTGACTTTATTGATATGCTGGAAATCTTCCTATATAAACTCTTTTAGTATAAACAATTATCATTCAATCTGAAACCGCATACGGTTTATACATACATACATACATATGTCTTCAAATACGATTTTAAATAATCCTATTTTACCGGTTCTCATTTAATAAGGCACAGCTTCACTGTAAATAAGTGTAAACTTTCTGAATTATGTGGGAAATACAGTTATTATTATAATAAGCACGGTCCCAAAGAAGGGCTGCCCGGAGCCCTGGAGCCCCAGTTGTTTCGGCTTTGGAGCCCTGGAGCCCTAAACCCCTTTGGGATCCTGAATAAGATACAAGTAAGAATTTTCATAAATACACTAAAAATATATCAGAAAAAGCTAAGTACTGGGACGGTTCATTGATTCGCTTGTTTGTCTGTCGGATTTTCAACAGCTCACTCTGTCTTACGATGACCAATTGTCTGTGTGGTCCCCTCTTCAGCCAGTTTGTCTATTGATGTATCTGTCTTCTTGCGTTGCTGTTCAAGAACTGTCAAACTGTCTGTACTCATAAGTATTGCCAGGTTTCAGTGAGAGCAAGAATATACATTTTCCTCCCCAGATTCCATGGGGTACAGAGGTGATGTTGTTGGCTGCGAAGTCCTGTTCAATGAACGGGGTAAACATCAGGGAATTCCAGTTGTTTTCACCTTGAATGGCAACGACCTAAAGGTGGATACTGAAATTTTGCTCCATCCAGATGGCGATCTTCCGTTACATCCATTCATTTGCATGGCGCACGAGGGAGTTAGCGTTCTTTTTAAGGTTAGTTAGGAACTCCTTAACTTTACTGGAAACGAATATCCAGTTAGTTTGAATGTCAGTGATGGATAGATTAATTAAAATTAGAGAACTGGCAAAACAGACGTGAAATTTGCGAAGCTAAACAGTTTCCTGTGGGTCGTCTTCAATGTGTGACGCAAATTGTACAAGATTCAATACTCTGAGAACAATTAACAAGGATATAAATTACATGCTAAAACACCCCTATTCGATTTGTCATTCAACCGCAATGTATCTTTGCATTTTTTCCCCCTCCCCCGTTGTAGCGTACCAGCGATCTGGGACCAACTGATTAGATCACAAGTTACGTGACCTGATCCAAGAACAGCACTGTGAACAAGGCTTCCTTAAATGTGCAAACTTAAAAATTAACTAAAACTTATAACTTACTGTAATTAATAAGAACTGTATTAAAGTGTCAAAGCTTATAGCAAACACAAGTGTTTCACTAATCGGGGACATCTTTATGCTGTAATGACAATGAACAACGGCGACACTGTATCCGGGACACTGTAGAGCATTGGACATGCTGCGTCTTTTATTGGAGAAACGGGGGCTTCGTTGGATACTGTGACGTTTGCACTAATGTAGAGTTGATAGACGACGACCACTTTCGAACCTGTTCTCGAAAAGTTCCGTTTTCATTGAAATTGGTGTCGTTGTCGTGTGGACAGGACATGGAAATGTACAAATATTTTTACGTTTTTAAATGAAAACGGATCCGTGTGGAAGGGTAATTATCTTGAAAACGTCAAAATAAAATTGAGTTGTGAATTGAAAACGATCCCTGCCCACACGGATAGCTTTTCAAAAAGTTGCGTTTTCAAATGATTCCGTATCTATGTGGACATGTCCTTTGAAACAATGCGACTCAATGTGTAAACAGTTGAATGTTTAAATTAAAATAAGTAGGAGAACACAAAAAATTGTTTTATAGGATTCCTTTTTTGCTTCTGAATCCAGATCCAAATATCTAAATAGGATAAATAGGTTTGCATAAGTTTCTGATAAGAAAACCTAAATAACATACCAAAGAAACACTAGTTCTAAATTGTTCAGTCTACAGCTGCTAGGATATATCAAAACATTTTATATCTAGCGTGGTGAATATATATAAACATTTTGCAAATTTTTGAAGATCTTCCAACTTTTCTAATAATTTCCGAATACTGCACCGACGTTTCCATAGGTTTTCAAGACCGGAAGGATTCATGAAGATTTTCCGAACAAAAATTTCTAATGTAACAAACGTACGCTACTTTCCTATAATGGACTATTTGCTCTCGTCCGAGGCTCTCTAATGTGTTGTTCACATTTAAAGGGTAAAGTTATATAACCAATTCTAAATAGTGTGTCACTTCATTTTGTAGCTGTGTCCCGGGGATCTGTATTCTCCACCGCCTACAGACAGCCAGAAGGCGCTGGAGATCGTTACTGGCATCAGCGGAAGGATCGATGATCTTAAACCACAAGTGAAGCGACTTTTTGACAGGACGGATACGCTGGAGAGGCAGATAAGTACTCTGGAGAGGCGATTTGATGAGAGGATCACTGAACATGAGGGTGAACTCTTTGATCTCGAGCGGGAGAAGTGGAATATGAGTGTAAAGATGCAGCATGATCTACAGAAGCAGCTGGACTATCAAGCGAGTTATATCAACCAAGTAACAGCCGTCCTCAATCGAAACCAGGCTAGAATCATTTCCCAACTCGATTTTGTCATCCGCAAAAACAGCAACGAGACTAGCACACTCGAGGAAGACAAGTACTAGACAGGGAAAACTGACAAGTTCGATTTCGAGCTAATTTGGTACTATTGTCTACTTCATAACGGAATTTATGTTTACTTTAAATGTATTTGCATAATGAACAAAGAGTCAAACCAAATAAGGGTGGATATGTTGGTTCATGGTATTTACTTTCATTTTCGGCCAATAGAACGCAAACGTCTTGAACGATGTTGGAATATGACTGTCTAAAAAATCTGACTTTATTGTCATACATGAACAAGTATGAAATTGTTCGGTATATCAGCCAGTTCCTTTATTATTATTGACGGGGCATTATATAGTCAGAATCGGAGGTTCATTGATAAGCGAATTGACAGGACGAATTGACATCTTTGTCACGTTTGAGTGTGTTGATAATTAAATATTTGTTATTGTACGTACTTGTGCTGCTAGTTTATCGTGTTTGACTTACGACTGGAGTAACGGAACGCTTGTGAAATGTTGAAATTTCAGAAGGAAAAAAATACTTAAGTAATGTTAAGCACGATATTGTCACATATACTTTTCTTTCTACTTAAAAATTCGAATTTGGAACATAGTTACAACTCAGTTTTTTTGATAATCCAAATGATCCTTGTAGATCTGAAGTCCATTTCCGAGAACGTCAATATGAGAGCTAGCGTTTATCACACCAAGTGGTTACATTTGAGTTGTGTGACTCTCCTTAATTTCACATGTAGTGTTTATACAACAATTAGTAATTAGATACACCAAGTGGTTATATTTGAGTTGTGTAACTCTCTTTAATTTCACTTGTAGTGTTTATACAACAATTAGTAATTAGATACACCAAGTGTTTATATTTGAGTTGTGTAACTCTCCTTAATTTCACTTGTAGTGTTTATACAACAATTAGTAATTAGATACACCAAGTGTTTATATTTGAGTGTGTAACTCTCCTTAATTTCGCTTGTAGTGTTTATCCAGCAATTAAGTAATTAGATACAACAAGTGGTTACATTTGTGTTGTGTAACTCTCCTTAATTTCACTTGTAGTGTTCATACAGTAACTAAGTAATTACATACAGCAAGTGGATACATTTGAGCTGTGTGTCTCTCCTTGATTTCACTTGTAGTGTTTATCCAGCAGTTAAGTAATTACATACAGCAAGTAAGTCAGCAACAACACGGTGAGTTTATTTTCACTGTTACAGTTTTTCTTGTACTTTGAACTTTGGAATGCTGCTCTTAAATAACAAAAACTGACACTGTAGACAGACAGACAGACAGACAGACGGACGGACGGATGGACAGACAGACAGACGGACGCCCGACGGACGGACGGACGGACGGACGGACAGACAGACTGTTACAGTTTGTCTTGTACTTTGAACTTTGCCGGGAATGTTACTCTCAAATAGAAAAAAACTAACACTGTAGACAGACAGACAGACAGACAGAATGACGGACGGACAGACGGACGGACAGATGAATGGACAGATGGACAGATGGATGGAGGGAGGGATGGATGGAAATAATCTGACAAGTTTGCTAGCTGGAACATTGGCACGCTTAAGTTATAATATGAAGTATAATCGTTTCGAAGCTTTCTTGATTACATTGCGATGCGAGAGTTCCATTTAAGACTGTTTTGGATTGTAACACCCAATAATTTAATATAATTAATCATTGCTTAACTGTAAGTTTTCTTCACGCGGAAAAAGGAGATTCTGAGTTATTTGCATTTCTTTGTTTGCAGCTGAGAACTGTTGCCTTCAGACCAGTCCTGAACTTTATTAAGAGTGTCTGCCTGAGAAAACCAGACAGAAGGTGGGGGATCGGGGTCAGCGAAACTCCACCATACTGCAACCAATCAGCACTCTAGTGCAACTATTCATGATGGTGTATATCATCATGAATAGGGCCAACTTAATTCATTCGGAGATCAGACCACCCCCCCAAAAATGCAAAAAATGACCAAAAAAATTGGCAGATTTGGGGTGACTTTGCCTGCGTTTATCATTGAGGATTTAGGAGAATAAAACCCACGCTTCACAGGATTACAAGTACGTCCAACCCTTATTCAAACACATATGAAATAGCTGTGAGATACTTTATTTCTTTGCTGAAAAAGGCTTGTGATGGATACACGGTTTTGCCATTTCTAAAATCTATGAATTTGGCCTAATTTCACAAGCTCAGTTCTCGTCTGCGATATAATATTTCGAGTCACAATGCATCAAAAGCAAATTACCTACGATACTACTCCAGAAAACTTGGGTTGACCCGCAAACCTTCAGTTTATATTTTGGCTAAATTCCATTCTCTCGAACAGCTACACGAGGCACAATGGAAGGCAACTTTTTGGCTCCTAAATGCGGGAGAGTCACGCAGATCGGTCTGTGGTAATTTGAATAATTGCATTATTTAACTGTATCCACAGCCCAGTCGTCTTGGCTATTCCAGAACTCAGCAAAGCACTCGGGACCCGCTCAGAAATAACCTAAATGGTGGCCAAATGTTCCTGCTCTGACGTTCATGTCGAAGGTGTTACGAAGCAACAACTGGCCTCGTTATATCTTCGCTGCACTCCAAGTGCGAGGTTTTAAAACTGTACTTGATGTCGAGAAAGTCATTTTCCATCGTGCAGTAAAATCGAACACGAATAACGTGTAAACAATTGTGTACATTTGCAGGTAAGTTGGACCAACACAAACATCCGCTAAATGCTTGGTAACCTGCCCTTGTTTCTTTACGCAGCTCCTCAGTCCCAGCGCTCTCATGTTCGGGCCCTGGATGGGGCCGGGTTGGGTGGCCACGCACGAGCTGTCCTGCCATGCTGCTAGCTCCATAAAATTTATTAAAAGTATCAAGTATAAAATCAAATTGCACTGCTGAAAAAAGATGGTTCTTTCTTCAAATCAGCAAAGTGGTCTGTTGTGTGTGTGAGTTGAGTGTGTGTGTACGTGTGTGTTTGCGTAGGGGGGATAGACCTTTATCACGATTTGTATGTCAATCAAAATCTCAATGTTATCACTTTGTAAAGGCCGGAAATGGAAAGAGCAAGTAGAAGTCGGCACGTAGCGAATATTTAGGGGTTTTATCTAAAAAACTGCGAACATGGCGCATGTGTTTTGAGTCTCGCATCCAAAAATTCCGTCGTTCGTCCAAGTCCGCTCAGTATTTTCAATAATACGACACGTCAAAGTCCGATTCCCAGGGGTTGACGATGTTTTCTAGAGAAAATTTCATTTCAGTTTTGTTCCGCTTTCACAACTG